>JAJMBO010000190.1:0-20178 GCA_030585065.1 Blastobotrys persicus
GCCCGATGAAAGTTTCGGTGGAACTCAAAGAATCCGCATTTTCGTTTTTGCAGGCATTCATTAACGTATTAAACTCCGCAATTTCATAATAATCAAAACATTCTATTCCCAGAAAAGAATTTTTTAACAATTGGTTCGATGGTCTAGTTGGTCATGGCACCTGCTTAACACGCAGGACGTCCCCAGTTCGATCCTGGGTCGAATCAATTTTTTGCACTTTTTTTCTGTGCCCGTCGTGTCTTATACTTGTAGAACACCGCTTCCCTTCTTGCACCCTGATAGTACCTTAGTTTCCGGTATACCTTTCAACTTTAATGTCCAACAACCCTTTCGCAGCAAATGTCTGAATCTTAGAAAAAAAGCAGTTATCATTTTGCGGATATCAGGTCTATGCAGATAAACTTTCAAACCCTTATCTATTTGGATGCCTATCGTTCCCGTACCTTGACCTGTCATGTTTGGAACCATTGTCTGCTCCTTTCAATAAATGGCATGTGTAAAAATCTTGGATATTTTCTTACTTGTCTAAAGGAATGCAGTCGATGTTAGCATTCAACCGATATCAGAACCATGCTATATCAAACGATCGCATATATCACTTAGTTTATATATACCTGGATTCCTTGAGTTGGCTCATTGACTAACTAAACAATGTAATGTAAATGTAGGAAATAAACTTAAATTTGCTTACTAATCGGTCTACAAATCACTTCCCTTAAGTGTTCCTCGGCCATATATATCGCGTCGAGGAATTATTACCCTTCTAACAACCACATACAATTACCATTTGTAATAATGGTACAATATACAGGTCTCCCTTACCCTCCTACTAGCTCTCCACTTCAACCTAGATCAATTGCTGACGAAAAAACAAACTTCACTCAGCCACAGCAAATGCATATTATCCCCATGCGCTGAATAATACCTTGATCGCACATGCCCGTGCATGCACAACCTCTTTCTTTTTTTTCTTCCAAGCCCAATCAAATGCCAGACACAATCCCCATTACTCAGCAAAATACCGAGGCCCCGTATTCCAAACACACGCCTTGCCGAGGATTGTGAAACCCTTCCATCCATGTGGCTCAACATGGGTCACGGGACCACGCCATCGCCACCCCGCAAAAAAAATTTCGTAAACAAAAATGGCGATCCGCGTTACGCGCATTAGTAAGATATACAAGCAAAACACAAAAAAAGACAAAAAAAAAAGCAACATACTCTGCGAGAGAGAGGGAGGCACAGGCGGTCTTGGTTCCGAAACATGTAGGGATGGATTGTAGACTACATGCCAAAGCCGGAAGGTGGAAAACAAGGCCCCATTAGGGGTGGTAGCTTCTAGAAGCCACCTAAGACATTATGCCAAGCCCTGCATAGAACTCGGTGGTAGTGACGCCGTACGGCCCCTGATGTTGTCACATGACCGTAAGATTGCGCAAGATAAGCCCATGGGGATAGGGTTGGGAACGGACATTTGCTATTGTGTGGAAGATGTTTTTGCTGTTGTCGGAGCGAGTACAGACGGTGAAATAAAATCAGTAAGCAAAAGGAGACTAGACAAAACATCGTCTATTGGTTTGCAAAAATAAATACATTCAATTACATAAATAAGAGGTAGACATGCTTAGTTGGAGCCGGTGGACGAGGCAGAGGATCGTCGACCCATTGACGACACAGAGGACCTTCGTCGGTCGTTTCTGGTCTCCCAGAGGTTCTTTGTGTACTCGTTCTGAGATAGATGGTGGGACTGCGATGGAGAACCTCTGTAGGAAAAGGCCCAGTCCATCCAAGAAGGACGTCGACCCTGGGCATCAGGGTCTGCGGGTCTCTTGTACTTGTTGGAACTGGTGTTCTTGATGTTGTTGTTGTAGACACGGCCAGTCATGATGATTTCTTCTTCTCTGGTCTTAGGCATTGTATTGATGTCGAAACTAAAGGGGATTCGCACCCCTTTTTATATTTGGAAATTTGCCACAAAAAAGCAACTACAGGTCCTAACAAAGCCTTGCCCTCGCCCCTTTGGCGTCCTTCCTTTTTTGGCTTGTGGGGAAACAAGCTTATCACGTGTGTGTCGATCGCGACGTCCCTTTTCGCTTTTGTTCACGCGGCGCGAGTAGCGCGACAAGGCTGATCCAAGGGCTTTGAGGCGAGCAATTGCACCTGGTCGAGGCGCACGGTCTGAAGCGCTGGGCAGCTGAAGACGAGGCAGACCAACAGTGAGGGAAAACAAAAAGCAAAACACAAGGATTCAAAAAATCGGATGATTTGACTGAGCCCCGAGCCCAGTGGCGCCGAACCATCGAACCATTTGCCAAGGATCATCCGCTCCTCGTTTCCCAAAGGAGAAACTTCCACTCGCCGGGGGGGCTGTGCACCCTAACCCTGGAGTCATTAGCCATGATTACTCATTTTTGCGGTTCCTACAGCCCCTGGTTCGTGATGTGGGTTAGAAACATTGCCACTGGGAGGGACATTGCGAGAGGCTTTCTCCGACCAGACAGACAATTGCTCTTTTGGGGGGTGCTTGGAAGATCGACGATCGACATGGGCTGTCGATAAGGACAAAACCGAGCCAGCAGCCTTGGTTTTTTTTTTTTTTTTTTTTTTTTTTTTTTCTCCTGTCTGTAAAGATTGCCTGTGTTTTCGGACATAGATTGCACGGCACTGTTTGGCGACAAACAGAAACAGACCAGGCGCAGCCAAGTTCTTGCCCGATCGACGTGGCGGTGATCCGGCGTATCTTGGCTTTTTTTTCTTTCGTCCCCTCCTCGCCGTAGAATTGTTCAGAGCCGTCGTATTGGTAGGTTTGATCGACCCAGGGATATCAAAAGTCCGGCGTGATCGCTGTGTAAGCCTGGATTAAGCAGGCGGGGGCGAAGATCTTCCCCAGAATTTTGTAAATAATTATTCACACATCCTACAGATCCATGCGAGATGCTGTAATGAGATAGCGGCAGATTAACCTCGACCCAACATCTTTGCTCAGACATATTGGTTGGGCACGTCGTTCTCTGTTCCACGTCCGATCATGTCTAATTCATTACTCTCAATCGTAGAAGAGTCCCCGATCCCTAATCGTCCACAAGCACATTCCCTTCATCCACATCCATAAAAAAAAAAAAAGAAAAAAGCAAACATGAAAAAAAAAAAAAAAAAAAAATTTCAAGAAACCAAACAAAAAACAACAACACAAAAAAAGGACATCTACTCCCGCACAATCGCCTCCCCAACTATCCGCCCAAACACCACGCACTCCAGCAGACTCGACCCTCCAAGTCGATTCCCTCCGTGCACCCCGCCAGACACCTCCCCAGCTGCATATAGTCCTGGGATCACGTGACCGTGACCATCGACCACTTGACCTTTGGCGGTTGTTTCAACTCCGCCCATTGTGAAGTGGACCACGGGGGTGACTGTGCCCCAGTAGTACCGGGGAGCTTCCGGAGGAACCTCCGGCATTGTCTCGGTCCACCCTCGCTCAGTCCTCATCTCGTCCAGAGTGCCCGACCGCATCAGCCCCTTGGCCATGTAAAAATCCACGTGTGGCGCGATGCGGCTGTACGACTTCTCATCCAACACTAGCGTCGGGCATCCGTCATCGTCGGCCGCCCGATCCATAATGGCCCGGCTGACAATGTCACGTGTCTGGAGCTCGTCGACAAACCTTTTCCCTCTCTTATTCAGGAGGACGCCGCCCTCGCCGCGGAGAGCCTCTCCGGCAAGGAACTTTGTTGGGTTCTGAGGGTCGGACGGGTCTACGAATCCGGTTGGATGGACTTGGACTTGGTCCATGTCGAGGAAGGAGGCGCCGATGGCAGCGGACATGGTCACGCCATCACCCTGGGTCTGGGGCCCGTTTGTCGTGGGCAGGTCGGCCAGGTCTGGACGATAGCGGGAGAGCATCTGTCGGGAGCCAGAGAAGCCACCTGTAGCCAGAACTACCTGACCATTGAGCTCCTTTGGCTCGGAACCGTCCTCTGAGTACCGAACGCCGATAACACGACCACTACTGTCCTCGCGCACTATCTCGAGCACGTTGCAATTGGTCCGGATGCGGTCCCCCAAGGGCTTGCTCAGGGCCGAAACGATGGCAAAGCCTGGGGGAAGTTTTCCGCCACCGCGGTGTGTGCGCGCCACACTGTGGCCACCCAGTTTAGCCACCGCGGATAGTTCCACGCCAAAATCGCGCTCTAGCCAATCAACTGCCTGGGCTGACCTTTCGGTCAGCACCCGCATCAGCTCTGGCTTGCCTAGTCCTTTGGCAGACTTGATTGTATCCTCGTAAAACTTCTGAGACGAGTCCTGTTCTGTCTGGTGCCTGGTGCCCGCGCCATTGATGCCCGAGGACGCCTTGATGGAGTTTCCCCCGGCGCGAGAGAGCTTCTCGAGAATGACCACGTTGTGCCTGTTCGACAGCTGCAGCACCTGATGCGCGCACGAGAGACCCGCCAGCCCACCGCCTACGATTATAACAGTCCTGGTCCTCTCCATCGTCCCCAATTGTGTTAACTATGGTGTGAGCGTTACGTGTTCCCTGCGTCCTCCTTTGTGTTAAATCCCGCAATCCTTACCCTAGTCACATGACTTAGTGTAATTAATGCAATATAAATCATGACGGTGGTAATAGTAGTAGTAGTAGTAGACTATATACAGTTTAGGACTTTTTGTGACCTTTGGTGGCCGTCTGGAGGCACTGCTCCGTTAGCCCCGGCACATGAATGTATTCGACGCCCGCAGCCTGCAGCTTGGCCTTGCCAACATTCTGCTTGACGAACGTGTCCGGCTCCATGACGCCCACAAAGACCGTCTTAATGTTGGGTTGACCCAGGATGCGGTCGACACAAGGCAAGTTGCCACTCAGCCGGAACGAACATGGCTCCATGGTCGTGTAAACGGTCGTTCCCTCGGGGACAGTGTCTGTGTTATGCCTGGCGTAGTATTTTTCTAGGGCGCATTGCTCTGCATGGGTGTTTCCGGGAAGCTCGCCAGTGTAGCCCGTTTCGAGCACCTTGCCGTCCTTGACAAGCGCAGCACCCACACAGAAGGCCGTCTCTGTAGGTGGAGACTTTTGCGCCTCGGCCAAGGCTACCTTCATGAAGGGCACATAAGAGTCCACAGCCCAATCGGGCAAGTCGGTTTCGTACGACCACGAGCCATCTTCTGAGTAGTACTTCAACGCATGGAGCCACAGGCCGAGGTCGTTTGGACCAGGATCCGTGTACAGAGCCGTGTCGCAGACGTCGCATCGCTCGCCAGTCAGATGCTCGCCAAAGTCGCCGTACTTGGCCGGATAAAACCAAGTTTGAGCAATCTCGGTCTTGCCTATCTCATGTAGCTTTTTAATAATCTCGTCCGTATCTCCTGCGCCGTTCTTGCCTAGCTCCGGGCCCCATACGTCCAAATTGGAGTATATAGGATCGTTGGCAATCGGATGGCCGAGGTATTGCAGATGCACACGGATCTGGTGTGTGCGACCGGTAAAAGGCTTGCATCGAACAATTGACGTTTGACCGTCATAGCTGATCCTTTGGAAAACTGTTTTGGCCTCCTTGCCCTCCGCAGTGACCCGGTTCAGCGCCACCTTTGGAGCCACAGTCATTAGTGGCTCCTCGCACGTGACCTCGCCCAGGGGAAATTCGCCAACCACTCTGGCAATGTACTCTTTGCGAACCTCTCGACCACGCAGCTGGTTGCTCATTCTATCTGCACCTTTGGACGTCTTGGCCAGAAACATGAGTCCGGACGTCAGCTTGTCCAGACGATTGCACGCTAGACGGACATCGTTAGTACCTAACCAATAGTGCGTTTTTAATCAATTCCAACTTACGATGAACGTGGATGTCTTTCTCATGCTTCAGGATCATTACCACGGTGTTGAAGCGGTATCGACCGGTAGGGTGAACCTAGACTTTGTTAGTTCTTTGCCCACGCACAAAAAAAAAAAAAAAAAACATACCGGAATGCCAGAAGGCTTGTCAATCACCACCAGTTCGTCGTCCTGGTGGACAATCTTGATATCCTTGGCCGGAACGGGAGGTTCGTGCTTATGAGTCCGATGGCGGATGAGCTCGCCATTGCGAACCACAGTTTCCAAATCTGCCTGCTTATCATTGACATAGACCTGACCACCATTAATAGCACGTCTATAGTAGCTTTCCTCCTTGTCGCGGAATTCGGAGGTAAAAATATCCAGCAATTTGCGGTCCCTCCAGCGCATTTTGCAAAAGGTCAGATATGTAAAGTAATAAGGCGGAACCTTGCGAAGGCCGTCCTCTATGATATACTGAGCACCCTGGGCGACTTCATCTTCAATGGACACTACCTTATGCCCGTCGCTATTGTGACTGGGGAGTTTAGCATCCAACTGCTGCTGGCGCATGCGGAATCCGCCTTGGTCTCTCTGGACAGTGGATCTGCCCTTAGGCGAGCTTGATCTGCTGCGCTTTTTAATGGAATCTTCGGCCATCTTTCGACCGAATATATGCGGTAGTCTGCGGAGGGGAAAAATGGTGTATGTTGGGACCGTTCGGATCCATCATCGTAACCTTGGGAGGTCTTCATCTTGAATCCTGCTTTTAAGGGTTGGCAATGTCTATATCGTAGTAATGCAACTAATTAATCTGAATTTTCATGCTTTGGTTTATTAAAAATCCGGACACACCTGTAGCAGAAAGTGGGCCACATTAATTAGTTAATAGCACGTCTGAAATAGATACACTAAAGCTTCGACATTGTTAACCCCTACCGTATCTACGAGATTCAAAATTGTTTATAACTCCAGGTCGCTCACCCGCCAATTAATCACTAGCACGACTAGTCCATCCAAAAACCTTCTGAGTGCTCAATATGTCTATTCATACAACTATTATAAATACCCAAACATGCGAAACAATTGTGCTCTTATTTGGTAGGATCATTTCGTTGGTAAGCCAAATATCCCTTAACTCGGTGATCAGGTAGCATGTCCAAGTATCGTTCTAACCAGCATATTAGTACCTCACTGTTGTCTTTTTTCACCCAACGTTCACTTACCAGCCAAGTCCTTGCAATTCTCGTATTGATTAGCGCCCTGGGTCTGGAAACACTTCTCCAAGGCCCGTCGAAGAACCTTCAAAGCCTCCACTCGAACCCATTGTTCACGAATCATTGACTGCTGGGCAGCCTTCAAGGCCTTTGGGTCGTTGTAATCAATGTCGTCAAATGACACAGGCTCCGGGCGAACGTGCTCAGTGTCTACAAACCTCTCGTTAGCTTCGCTCCTTTCGTCCTCTCCTCTCCTGCTACTCACTTCTCATCTTTGAATGCTGCTCTCTGTCCTCGACTCCGTGCGTTGGGTAGTGCTTCGACTCTCTATTCTCCCAATTCTCATTGGCCCCCAGCGAGAAAAAAAATAACAAAACCCCAACCCAAATCCACATCACGTGCGTTCCATCACGTGATTCGACCAACTCTCCCTTCTTCCTTGGCCCCTGCCCCTGGACATGTTTCACGGGACGAAGCGTAGCTCGGAATGATACATATTTTATATTAAACAAATATATTATAGCATGCCTGTGAACTAACGGTTACTTGCAAAGTTGTAATCCTTGTATTTTGACTTTAGTTCGTCCAACGGAGGGGGTCCGAGGGGCTGCCGCGAAGGTATTTCGTACTCACCACGCGAGTTGCTGCCGAGGCCGCTCGTGGGACCCGAGACAGCTCGACTGCCGGGCGCTGGAGACCCGCTTCCAATCACGCCGACGTTGTATGTGGACGACAAACTGGATGCCTTGCGGTGACCTCGGCGAAACGGAGTCGTCGTCGTCGGCTGGTGTTGGTGAGGATGAGGATGATGATTGTGGTGGTAGTTTTGGGGTTGAGGAGACTGATACTGTTTTGGCGAGTGTGGACCGAACGTAGCCTGCTGGTTAGGCAGATCAAAGGAATTAGAATTATTGGACGGGAAGAAGAGAGAGGAGCCTCTGTTTGACGCAGATGACGACGGACGGACCGGCAACGACGGGCTCGAGGGACGGAAGGGTGGCTGGGGAAGGTCATAATAAGAATTGGCGTTGATGGCAGCCTGCAGACGCTGCTGCTGGTGCTGGAGCATAAACGAAGTGGCAAGCAGTTCCTGCTGCTTTGCATGCAAAGCGGCATACAGCCGCGAATCGCCTCCTCCGGGGGATGGAGATGCTGGAGGCGACATTTGTCCTTGGATTGTGTGTGCACCCACACCTGCGGGTGGTGGAGGGGACGGCATGTACGGACTGTGCAGTTGTTGGCCTGCACCGGGGGATGAGGCCAGCCTTTGCTGCTGCTCGCTGCGTCTTCTGTCCGTTGCCGACCGTAGACCTGCTACGAGAGCCGCGCGAGGAGACGACGCCGACGACGGCTGCTGAGGTGCCTGTGGACGGTTCAGGGCCGGGTCATCAGCACCAGGGATACGAATAGGCGCTGGTCGGTGCTGGGACGACGACGAGGGGAACCCCCGTTTCGGCGGACTTTGCTGGTCCATGTCTCTCTATAAGCTTGACGGGTGGAAGCAATAACACCACTATTCAAATGTTCAACAGCCGCCCAGGTGCTTGTTCGTTGGCTATTTGGTTGCCGGCGTGCGCACGTAAAAACTACTGCGATCTCGTCGGCTGGACCCCCGGCCGGCCCCGCGCGGCTCAAAGCTGGTCACGTGAAAAGGGTTTGCACACATGCACGGAGAAGCAGGGATTGGGCGTGCACTGGATGATGGGTATTGGGGTTGGACTGGAGCGTTTGATAAGGGAGGCGGAGAGCAAGCAGGAGAGAGGGGAGGCTATTTATACTGTTTCTCTGGGAGGAGCTGAGTGCTAAATTTGGCGGCTCGATTAGGGTATTTTCATCAGTACGTACAAGAAACGACGGTCACCTGTTTTCCAGGCCATTGGAAAGTCCCAGAAGCCGATGCGTTCCTGTCTGGGGGTCTCTGGGGATATGATTACCTGGCACTCTGGCTGTTTTGCGGGGATACACTGGGTTTCTTGTTCCGAGGTAGCCACTATCACTGTTAGCAACAGCTTCATTGAGGATACGGCGACGCTTGAACAGCTGTCGTAGAAGAGTGTTACCTTGCACTTTAATGCTAAAATATCCACCTGGACGCGAAAGGTGTACCCATGTATATCGAGAAAGGTTGGACTGGTCACCGACGAGTCAGGATCGTTCCTGACCACGGGTATTTTGTAGTAGAATGTCCAGTCTTCGGCTATACATTTTGGCTCGCCCTTTTCCGGTTGTCTGATTGTTAGGTTTTGTGTTTGGCTGATTCTTGTTGGTGCAATTAGCGTCGTTTCCTTATGATCTTCAGGGACGTACCTGTCAGCTTGCTCTCGCGCAGCCTTGATAGTTCGCTCATCATCGTTGAGGTGTACCGACTTGCGTTTCCCATGTCCATTCGTTCTCAGCTGCGAATCGTCAGTCGCCGTCGGCCGGCTGGACGACTTTCGCACGGAGCCAATTCTACTGGAAAGGTTTGATGATTGGTCGGCATTAGTAGTAGCCTTAGTTGGGGGGTCTACTGTGTCGCGCAATACTGGCGGAGTGTTGGGCAAGGACCTGATTGCTTGACGCGGCGGGAAAGAATAGCTGTGTCTGGAAGTTTTCTCCATATAGAGCTGTTGTGTATCCTGAGGACTGCTTCCTGGAGTATCTGAAACAACTTCATAATTCCAAGAAATGTCGTCATCCAGATCCCTTATCATATCCAGAACAACAAAAGAGTCTTCAGACTCGAATATTGACACATGGACCCCGTTTGCTGTAGTGGTAAACTCTTTGTGGCTGACCGACCTTTGCAAAACTATTTTCGCTGTCAACTCTATCAACTTCTCCTTGTCTGTTGCACGCAGAGTCACTCGATGTGCCATTCCGCCGTTCCTGTTCGTCGATACCTGAAAACGGCTGGAGAGCGGTGAGCCCGTTGGTATATCCATCAGATGTACAGATTTAAAAAAGTATTTAAAAAAACTTCACAATCTGCAACACTCAAAACTCTATTCCCCTTCCCAAGTCTGTCCGCATTCGTCGTCGTCGTACCCTAAGATTTTTTCTTTTTTTTTTTTTGTTTTTGCCACCAGCCCTTGAATCGTTTATTTATCCTTGGACCATCAACCTTCTCTCCATATTTTCTCCGGCCCGTGCAGATTCTTCTCTCGTCGCTGTTGCCAAAAGCGCTGGATGTTTCACCTTGTGAGCTTCACCAAAGGAGTCCGCAAGCACCTACAAAAGCGAACCAGCAAATCACGTACAATTCCCGTACATATATAACTTCGTTGGCGGGTTTCGTGAACGAGAATTTGATACATAAACAATGGAATAATAAAACAAAAAAAAGCTCTTTCCGCCTTCATGCTATAGACCAGCTCGCTGCCAAAAACGTCGTTCGACCTTCTGCATTCATCATCCACAATAGCGCCCTCTAAATCACCTCTCCGCCCACGCCCCTATTAAACCCTGATCGACAGGGGCAGGAGTGCGGCTCCAGAAACACAGTAGGCCACCTGCCCAAACAGGCAATACGACCATAGCAACCAGAGCTTCAATGAAAGGGGTTATAAAAGTAGTCATAGCGCTGTTGCTGAATGGCGGGCGGTTCGGTTTGGATTAGAGTTTCCACTGGCGTGCTCCTTGTTTATACGCACAAAGTGCACTGGCTACTTTACACAAACATACGTGGCCACCTCATACAACGACAGACAGCGCGTGATTGAATCGTTTGTTCGTGATGACAGCCCCTTCCCCGTCAATTGGGTTCCACTCCATGAGCACCCGCTACGTTCTCCTCAGACCTCTGGGGGATGGTGGGTTCGGCGAAGTATGGCTAGCATTGCCATTACCAAAGAGCTACAAAGAGCATAGCTCGATACCGACAAAGTCATTGGTTAGCCTGCAACCTGAGCAGAAAGTGCAGCTTGATTTGAGTTATTGACAGTTCGTTGTTGTAGGTTGCTATAAAGAGTATCAAAACAAAAATGCAGAATGTCGAGTCATACGCAAAGCTCCGTGAAGTTGAGTTTCTGTCAAAGGTGTCTCCTCATAAAAACCTGGTGCGAGCCCATGAGATCTTTGTCGATGACGCGGTGTTCCAATGCCATGTCGTAATGGAGACAATGGACATGAATCTTTACGATTTAATCAAGTCTCGCAATGGAGCTTACTTTTCTCCACGCACTATCAAGGAACTTCTTTACCAAATAGCCAATGGATTGAACCACATCCACCAACATGGCTTTTTCCATCGGGATGTCAAGCCTGAAAACATTCTCATAACCGCCGTGCCTGGACAGCCATACGCTCTTAAATTGGCTGATTTTGGTCTGTCTCGCCATGTCAGCTGTAAAGACCCCTACACAACTTATGTCTCAACTAGATGGTATCGTGCCCCTGAGCTCATCTTTAGGTGCAACGAATACTCTTACTCTATAGACATCTGGGCCCTTGGGACTGTAGCTGCAGAACTTGCCAACTTGCGGCCCCTTTTCCCTGGCAAGGATGAGATGGACTTGATAGAACGACAAATCTCTGTGTTGGGCACCCCAGACGTGTCCATCTTTGCCGGTTATTGGAACCATTTTTACTCATTCATGACTTCTTCTGGGTTTGCCATCGAACCATACGTTGGCCTCAGCCCCAGCCAGCTGCTCCAAAACGAAGACTACGATCTTGCTCTGTTAATCTCTTATTGCATCAAATGGAACCCTGACATGCGAATTTCCGCAAGTGCGCTTCTCCAGCTGCCTTATTTCCACTCCATAAACAACCCTGTCCAGCCTGCGCCGCTACCTCCTCGCAATGCCGTTAACATGAATATTTCAGGCAACCAAACATTATTGCAACACGCAATCAATCCTACCTTATGCTCTTCAACCTCCATAAGCCAAGGGAATTCTTCCACATCGTCGTCAGCTACCTACCCAAACTTGAAAAATGATGCCAAAAACAAGTCCATCTCTCTTACATAACATAACACGTTTACTACCTTAAAATCCGAAGCACTCTTCCAAGACAAGGCTCAACAGAGTTCACAGTTGCGGTTATTAGAATATATTACAATAAATAAATAAATACACACACATCGTGCTTATTTTGTAGTTGTATTATTAGAAGCTGCTTGTTGTGGAGCCGGTTTCTGCTTCTTCTTGTAGTCGGCAAAGCTCAGCTTTTTCTTTTGTACTTTTGCCGTGGGGCCCGAAGTCACAGATTGTGGCGCAGGTGGTGGTGGTGGTGGTGCAGCCAGTGGCGGAGATGTTAGTGTAGAACCATCACCAACAGATGACCCTGTCGTGGACGGCTCTGGTGGTGGTTTCGTAATGGTATATGTCTTGGTACTTTCAATAGAAGAGACTGCTGTGGGTGATTTAGACTCTGGACCCGGTGAAGGGGACTGCCGGTGACCAATCAACGGACCATTTAGGATTGGGGACGAGATTCTAGAAATAGGTGCACTCGGTGCCGGTGGGTTTTCAAGGTATTGCTGTCTAGCTCGAACGAATTTTGAGCGCAGTGTCTGTAAGCGTGAAAAGCTTTTGGCTACTGTGGGGGGCGGTAATGGTTCATCATCATTTGGCCTCTTCAATTTCTTCAATACGGGCAGATCGGTTTGAATTGACTTATCCTCTAGTGGCCTGGTGGGTTTTGCATCGCCATTTTGGGTTGTAGTTGGGCTCGGTGGCTGTGCTGCAGGCGTCTGCTGCTCACCATCAGTAGATTTTCGCTTTTTCTTCTTTTCTAGTTTGTCTATCAGGGACATGGCGCCCTGAATCTTGCGAGCTTCTCGAGCAGAGTAACCCATGATTGGACTGCCTCCGGGTCTCTCATTCGCAACCATGCCTGCTCTTCGCATTTGCACCAAAACACAGTTCTGTTGACCATTGCAAGCACAATCCATCCTCCGCTCACGAATCATGTCAGTTGTCCTAAGCAGACACTCCCGTTCCGCTTTATTGAGAGAATCTGCACCTTGTTCTAAAAGCTTGGTAACCGGATGACGGGGGTCCCAATCCCAACCCACGGTAACCTCAGTGCCCGACTTGATTGGTTCAGTGGCAAAAGCTGCAAACCGGATAACCTTGTCATCCACAACCACAGCGCTGACCTTGACATTCGGTCGACAGCTTCGACGTATAAACGATGCTTCTGAGCCCACCAAGCGACCATCAATGGCCAGCCCTAGTTTTTCATAGAACAAAACCCCTGGCTTGACGCACCCGAAAAACCGATACTGATTGATGGGGTTTCTCTTATAATCCTCAATTCGCATAAGCTCACCCACAAACTCAATTAAGAACCGATCCCTCGGCACAGCCGCCTCACAAAACAGTCCGAATTTCGAAAAGCCATAAAACTTCTGTTTCTGATTTTCCTGCGCAAATCTAACGGACACCTTTGCCGGCGTGATATTCTTAAACTCCTGTGATGAAAGAAATGAGCATTGGTCGTCATGCTGGCACAGTTCAAGCGCAGTCGTTGCCAGATAGGGTTCCATCTTTTCCTTCAGCGACCATGGAACTGTGCATATGTCAGCCTTGACGTAAAACGACTTGTACGACGAAGCCGAGGTGAAATACTTGGAAATATCCTGGTCATGCTCACTTTCGCTAGCAACGTCGTCCCCTGCCTTGGATGCCTGCACCGTCAACCGCTTTCCCCGACCCCGGCGTGGTTGTGCAGGCGGAAGCGCGGGCCTTGGCAGGTCGTTCGTATTGTTCTCATTATTAGTATTCTCATTATTATTACTCATTACTGTCGTAGTCGACGACACGTCACTTTCTCCATTACTATTGTTCAAGCCCTTCCCCTTTGAGCTCTTTCGTCGTTTTCCAGCACTCGGCCGTCGTGGCGGTGGCTGCTGCTGCTGCTCTTGGCTGTTGGCGATTCTTTGTTGGCGTTCTACGGCCGCCTGAATGTCTACAACTCGATGTGGATTTTGGTCACACTGGTCACAGTAGTATATATCTGGCACCTCTTCCTCAGAGATATCCACACACTGTGCATGCTGCCAAACGTTACATCGTTCACATTGAATCGTAAACCCGTCGTCCTCCTCAAACCCGCAGATACACAAGATTATACCCGAATCCTCATCGTATATCTCTCGTCGACCTTCTGACTGCCGCGCAGTTTCGTCTACTTTCTTGTTTTCTTCCTCCATACATGCGACTTTCTCAAATAACAATACGAAGGAAAATCCTTTCACATTTGCATATGCATACGACAAAAAATTCCTAAGGCCGTCCGTAGGAAGTGGAAACATGCGTTCCTCCCAACTGCATAACCGTCACAACATCCTGAGCATTTACTACCCCAAGACCCCCTTATCCTACACTGCGCGATCACGAAATTATTGCTCTCGTGGCTGCTGTGGATCTTTGGTATCGTCCCGCTTTGCATTTCTAATCTATAGAAAGAATCAGCACGATCGCGTGCTCAACCCCCAAATCCCAGCATAAGTGCATAAGTGTTTTGCACAAAGCCCATATATGTCCCAACGTTGGGTGGTCAAGTGCAATACCGTATATACCCCAGTAAGCGCTCCTGAAGCCAGGCCAACGGACTTGTCTCACTCAATTCGAGGTTCAATCGAATAATATTGGTGAGCGCAATGCACTTACGTCCATTCTGTCTCCCGTATTCTATCCTTCTGCTTAATTGAGAGACAAGTGCGTCCACGACCCCCTTTTTATGCATGCCTTCTGGGATAGAGCTATAGAATTGTCCGTTGGGAGGAATGTCGAGGAAAATCTCTGCGGGGTGGCGTCGGTACGGAATGTACAGGCGTGGTATATCGTGGCCCGGCCGCGTCTAGGAAATTGTGCCAGCTCGAGTAGGGCCTTGTACGTAGACTATGGAAGGGTAGCGTTGTCGACCATTCGTTTGTTACTACAGTCGTCTTTTTTTCATTATTCTCATTTCACTTCATTTTTCTATTGTGAAAACTATTCCGATCACGTGACTACGGTCCACCGGGCCATCGGCATACCGTTAATCTACTTCCCAACGTCGGAGCAGAGAAATTTTTGTGTCCTCCAGCTGTCGCCGAAGAAGAAGAAACTAAAGAAACCATGGCCCATCGACTGATCATGAGAGTTGTCCTGACGGGCAGTCAGGTGTTTGGAAGGGCTTTTGCCGAAGCATACAAGCAGGCATCTAGTGCGTCTATTAACCACAGAGCAAATGCTATGGTCCGGGAGCGAACCGGCGGCCTTTCCTTGGATGAGGCCTGCAAAATTCTCAACGTAGAGCCTGGTAAAATAACTAAGGAGGCTGTTCAAAAGCAGTACGAGCATCTGTTTGAGGCCAACTCAAAGGAAAAGTCTGGAAGCTTCTATCTTCAATCTAAAGTGTATCGATCGATGGAAAGACTAACTTATGAATTGGAGAAGAACAACCCGAGCGCCTCCACCGGCAGTGCTGCAAAGTCCTAACGAAAAAAATGAATCAAACCCATGAATCGACTCTGTAAATAAAAACCCGCATCAGTTTATAAATAACCTGCATCATGTAGACAATATCATACTAATTTCCAGCCCGTTTGAGGAATAGAATTCTCTGGACTAGAGTATAACTGAAAAGCACCCTTATTTGCCTAAGTTAAGTGGAGAACTATTTTAATAAATTAAACTATTCACGTCTAGGAGGATAAGGAGAGATATCAATGCGAGTTTTTTGAACTGAGATTTCTGGTTTGGTCCACCATGCCTTGCCCTCGCTAGCACTTTTCCGACGTATGGACGGGATGCTGCCTTTCCTTTGATGATCAAATGAATTCGTGCGAGTAGCTTCGGCGTCGGACAGATAGTTCTGTCTACTGCCGGTTCCAGGCGGGGGGGATTTCATCTTTTTCCACTCCTTTACTCTGAAAAGATAAAAGAGCACAAGCATGACTAAAAGGTTAAAGGCAATATAAGCACAGAAAAAGCCCACATTCCTCCACCTGTCATTCCAATCCGTATTTATGACCCGCTTGAGGTATTCGTCCCCTGAGCTGAATTGACAGTACTGACAACTGTCAGTAGAATCTGGGTTGTTCAGATATCCCCCAGATTTGAAAACAAAATCACCGGCAAATTCACTGCATGTCATTCCGGCTATTGGCTTGAAGACATTGAATTCATCAGTAGTACAATGGACGGGTTTGCTGTGGAGAATGCTGCCAAGAACGGATTGGACAAAGTATGTGTAGGGCGACACCTTATACATGAAGGTCCAGAATCCAGGAATTTCACTCTTAGGTTGCAGGATGCCGCAGAAAGCCACTTTGAACGTGAAAAGGAGGGAAGTCACTGCGCCAGCGAAGGGAAGATCTGGAGAAATGTATACCACCAGGAGAGAGAATGAGACGTAGTAAACCTGAAACAAAATGCAGTATACAAAATAAAACATGCTAGCATTTTGGGGCTCAGTACTGTAGCCAGCTGGGAAATAAAAACAACAGAAAAGGATACTGGAAAAGACAAGGTGGTAAGGAATCTCCACCAGAAACTGGCTAAGTGGGAGAATACTCCAATGAAAAGTGTTTGACGCCTTCTCACGGCATTCAAATACTTCTCTACTAGGGAATACATGTGCCTGGATTTGGTTCGAGAGAGGAGCAGACAACAACAGAACAAGCAGAATTGAAAATAATGCGTTCTTCAGACCGACCAACGAGTCATCCACTTTCCAGTAAGTAAATCCAGCAAAAATCCCAACGAGAATCATCAAAACCAACTTGCTGTAGATATATGTTGGATTACGCCAATATTGAACACTGGTTCTCCAAAGCATCAACTTGAGTTGAGTGAAGTACCCTGCAGCGTACTTACCAGTCAACGATCTACTCTCAAGTTCATGTCTCAAAATCTTGTCTGGTTGCTGCCATGTTTGAATACTAATGTTGGTTATCTCATCTTTAGTGGCAATAAAATCCTTTGAATTTGTCCAGACACTAGCCCAATCTCTGGTCACGTTTGTTGTTGCACCAGCCCCAATGCAATCCAGCATGTATTCTGCTGGATTCTCATAATCCATACATGGTCGTGCACCATTTTTCTCAAAATAGTTAATAACAGCTTGAGAGTTGGTGCCAATATCTCCAAAATACACGGTCTTGCCTCCTTTTCCTAACAACAAAAGTCGGTCGAATTGTTCAAACAAGGTAGCCGAAGGCTGGTGAATGGTACAAAGAATTGCCTGTCCGGAGTCCGCCAAAGATCTTAGAAGCTTCATGATAGCCCAGGCAGACTGCGAATCAAGGCCAGACGTGGGTTCATCCAAGAAAAGCAAAAGTGATGGCTTTGCTACCAATTCTACACCAATAGAGAGCTTCTTGCGTTGCTCTCTAGTTAATCCTTCTTCAGTTGTTCCAACTAATGCGTCTGCGTAAGAGCTCATTCCAAGAGTGTCAATAATCTTTTCAACATATTCCATTTTTTCTTCATCTGGGATGTCAGCCGGCTGTCGCAGACGAGCTGCAAACTGAAGTGATTCTCTGACAGTAGTTTCTGCAATGTGCAGGTCTTGTTGTTGAACATATCCCGTCCTTCTCCTGAATGTTTCGTCTACTGGTCTTCCATTCACATAAATATCCCCAGTTATCGTTCCAAAATTGACCCTTTGCGATAACACATTTAATAAGGTCGTCTTGCCGGCTCCTGACTCGCCCATCAAAGCAGTGAGCTTTCCCGGAACCACATACCCTTGAACGTCCTGCAGTAATGTTCTACTTTTTTCCTTCTTTTTGTCTCTCTTTTTGGATTTTGCGGGGATTGTGTAGTTAACATCCTGCCAGGAGAAGAAGCTATCCATCAAGTGCTCTTTGCTATACTGGGTTGTGTCAGATGTAGTCGAATTCCTTTTTTTACTAGCAAAAGGTAATGACCCATTCTCAACTGGGTGGCAGCCCCCCTTGAACACAGGTCTATTCTCTTTAATCCTGTAAGACTTCAAATACCCCGTTAAAACCGTTTGCAGAGTCACAAAAAGCGCCCAGAAACCAAACAAAATCCCCAAATTTTTCCATAGATGGTCGTGTTTATAATCATATTCTGCCTCTAAGTACTGGTCTCCGGAAACTACAAGATTTCCCGCATGAGAACCACTGAAGGCGCAAACTTGATTTTCTCGGCTGAGATGCTCATAGCCGTTTCCATTTGGAATTAGCATGTCACAATCCATTTTGCGATTGTGGAACTCATTAGTCATCATTGACTCAAAGCCATAGTTCAGTGGGTTAATATAATTGATCCATCTAAACCAGGGATGCATAGAAAACGTCGGGATCATATATCCAGCGTAAATTATGAAAGCGCTGCTTACAACTCCCGCGACGGAATTTGCCGTTGAAACTGTCTTGACGCTTGCACAGATCACCTGGAAAAAAGAACTGATGCATAATGTCGAAAGGAGCGAGAACAAATAGTAAGTGAAGAATTGGGCGACAGTGCCCTTTAATCCTGATAAGAAGTAAAAAATAGCTGTAAAAGCCAATACCAGAATTATGCGGATAGGTAAATCCGTTACAATATTTTGCAGGGCTTCAACTGATGGATGACAGAAGGCATATGACCTTTGCTTCAAAATAACTGTCCGGTTCATGAATGCAATTGGAATATCTGACAATGGAGACAAGATGTTAAAAAGCAAAGCATAAAACATGACACCTGTCCTCGAGAAGGCGCCAGATGTTCCTTCAGGTATGTTGTAGAATAACGTGCCAATGATAACGCCTTGTAAAATACACCCAATCAATCGAGCAATTGTATAAGCCTTATCGCCTTTTATTCTTTGGAATCCTCTTTTCACAGCAAGACTCAACTGGGCGTAATAGGTTAATAAATAGCGCGAAGTTGTTCTCTGTCCATACATTTTTTCGCGGCTTTTGACCCTCTTAAACCGAGCCACGGTAGCCTCTGGATCGGAAATGTAGCTGTATCGAGATCTTTCATCCATTAGCGCCGCATATTCAGGGGAGTGTCTCCAGTAGGCCACAAATTCTTCAACGGTTTGTGGTGCAATTTCCTCATACCCATTACGGACACATCTTCCATTGGGGTCCGTCACTGCCGACAAGAACTCCACTGTAGTCTGTCTAGGGCGGCAATAAAATCCCATTCGTTCAAAGTATTCTTTAGCCTCAAAAACATGGCCAAAGAAAATTTGCTGTCCGGAATACAAAACAGTGACTTTGTCAAAGAGGTTGTAAATATTCTCGCCAGCTTGATAGGCTGCCATTATTGAAACGTTTTTGAGAATATTTGTCGACGCCCGGATGGCTTTAGTGTATTGCAGAGCTGTAGAGGAGTCTAAGCCCTTGGTGGTGTTATCCCAGCAATACAATGTTGCTCTTGCCGCCATAGCCTCCGCGATAGATACCCGCTTTCTCTCTCCTCCAGAGATCCCTCTAACATATTCGTTCCCGACCTTGGTTTGTGATATATGCTTTAGTCCGAAGACTGTGGTGAAGAAACTTAACATATTATCCTGATAACGCTTCCGGCTAGCATTTCCGAACCTAGTTCTTGGAGTTTTAGATGCAATTGCAAATCGAAGAGTCTGCTCCACAGTCAGATGGGGGAAGTGCACGTCCTCTAAACCAAAAATTAGTATGAGTTCATTCTTCTATAGTTCTGTCCAACTCACCTTCACTATTATAAATGATTTCCGATTTGAAATTTCTCATCATGTTTTCATACAGGATCCCATCGTATTCAATATCACCTTCCACTTGCTTGAACTGATCGATCTCTCCAGCAAGGGCCTTGAGTAGGGTTGTACAGCCGGCTCCAGGCCGACCAACAATCATCAACATCTCTCCTGCCTCCACAAACCCATCTATGCCTTCTATAATATTTTCCATTGGCGGATTTAATGCCCTCCATACTCTTTTGGGAACCTCTTGTATTGCTCTGAGAGGCTCACTAATGGTTGTACAGTATTCAGATCCGCGTTGTACACCCTTTATCGTAACATTTGTAAAGCTGACTCCAGTGTGCTTCAATTCCATGCCTTCTGCCTCCATTCGTCGTACTGATGCTGATAAAGTATCAGCAAGATCAAATTCAGTCCGCCTTATATCCAAACTACTCCAATCACTCCAGCCCGACATTGAAACTTGTCTAGTCAATATCTCGAGCTTTTGGGATCCTTCTGGATCCTCCATACATCGATTTAGTTTTGCGGCCACTC
>JAJMBO010000191.1:0-19957 GCA_030585065.1 Blastobotrys persicus
CTGCTCGAGGTCGCTCATCGTTTAGATACCTCGAAAAGCAGCGCACACCTCCATTCGGCTGTCTTACAGCCCACCGCCGTAGCATTAGCCGGCTAACGACCTCCGCTTTCATGTCATAGTTAGGCCTTTTTCACTTTTCCCCTGCGAAATTGTTAATGACCCAAAATTTCAGCACCCTAACCCAGATGAAGCTACAGATGGCCAAAGTGCAGGAGTTTGCACTCGGGCCGAAGCTCTTCACTCTTCACGACATCAACAGGACTGAAAGGAATGATCACGAGAAGACTGCTCCGCATAGCTCCCCGGAGGGGTATATCGTCGTATTCGTTTGCAAAAGACAAGTCGAACCCTGACCTGAATGCTACGCTTTTGTCTGTTTTAAAGGACCGAGGACTGGTGTCCAATGTTACGAGTGAGAACCTCGATTCCGTCTCCTCGAGGGAATCCCTTACAGTGTACTGTGGGGCAGATCCCACTGCAAAGTCCCTTCATGTTGGAAATATGATGCCTCTGATGATATTGCTTCACTTTTATATTAGAGGACATAATCTTCTGCCCTTGGTCGGTGGAGCTACTGGCCAGGTGGGGGATCCTTCTGGTCGTTCCACTGAACGAACACGCATTATTGATGAAGAGAGAGAGGATAATGTTAAGCGCATACAATCGCAAATGACTCACTTTTTCGAAAGAGCCAGTGAATATGCATATACACGAGGCTACGGGAGAAAGAGAGGAAGTCTTCAGTCTCTCAATAATGCTGACTGGTGGACTGGCGTTTCGTTCCTTGAATTCTTAGGTACCTATGGCCGCCATATTCGTGTCGGACATATGTTAGCCAGAGAGTCTGTGAAGGCACGACTGAATTCCGAACAAGGCATTGGCTTCAATGAATTTGCTTATCAGGTTTTGCAAGCTTATGATTTCTGGCACTTATTTAAAACCCACAATTGCAGAGTCCAGGTCGGCGGAAACGACCAATGGGGTAATATCACTGCCGGTATCGATCTCATATCGCGATTAAGGTCACTTCTTGGCAAGAAGGACTCTAAACATGACCAAGAAGCGTATGGTATTACCGTTCCGCTGCTAACCACTCCTTCAGGAGAAAAGTTTGGAAAATCTGCCGGGAATGCTGTATGGTTGGATAAAACATTTACTAAGCCGTATGACCTTTATCAATACTTTATCAAAGCTCCAGACTCAGTTGTGGAGTCCTATCTTAAGCTGTTTACCCTCATTCCTCTAGAAGAAATTCCACAAATTATGGAAACTCATCGTCATGACGAATCTCTAAGATATGCTCAACGTCTATTGGCGACTGAGGTTACAGACTTAGTCCATGGTACTGGAGCTGGCCAGAGGTCGCAGCTAATTTCATCAATTCTGTTTCCCATTCCAGGAGATGAAAATGTGGCTGCTTACTCGGCAGATGATATTCTTACTGCCTTTGAAGCTGAGGGGCTGGTAAAGGAGGTTCCAAAATCTCAACTTTTGAATCAGCCATGGAAGTCAGTCCTTGCTACAGCTCTTGATAAGTCTAAATCAGAAGCAGGTCGTTTGCTTAAAGGCGGTGGTGTGTATGTTGGGTTGGAAAGAGCCGGTATTAAAAATGAAGCAGCCCTTCAAAGCTCACATTTGGTTGACGGTACGTTGTTGTTGATCAGGGTTGGCAAGGGTTCTTACACCGTCGTCAAGGCCGTAGACTAGACCTACTCTTGTAAATATTATTAATTGTACATAATGCAACTCTTGTAATATACAAAATATCACTTGAAATAAATAGTGGTCTTTATTCTTCGTACCAGCAGCTAACAGTTGTTAGAATGTGCCCAAGTTTGAAAATAGAATGTACTTACTCTGGTACCATCAAAATGTATCTCTCCATTGCTTCCCTGAATCGATTTTTGTACTGTCGCGGAGAAACAACTGTTGGTTCTTTTACGCCTCCACCAACCAATCCTCGCTCTTTCACCCAACTTTCTAACTTTTTATCCCATGTAAAAGTACGAATAAAGTCTACAAGAGTTAGTAGAGTGTCCAAAACCCCATCATCAAAGTCGCCTTACCAATAATCCCAACCACTAGCTCTTTATTATCCTCATCTATGCCAATGACCAAGGAATAATCCATCACGTTCATCTTTGCAAGGAACAAGGTATCGTTAAAGAGCGAAGTCCGAAGCAATTTTTTGGCATACTCTCGAACGAAAAGAGGTGACTCATAAATATACTCCACCATATTCTCGTCCAGCAAGACTTCATTCTCCTTGCCAGTCTGCTGGACATGCCTGTTTCTCATGGATCCCTTCAAATCAAAGATCTTTAATACCATTGTCAGTAGAGCCACTTCTTCATATTTTGTTTATACTCACCCTGGTCATTTTCCTGTTATAAAACAGATTCTCCATCACAATAAGATCCATCTTTACCGTCTTTCCAGTCAAAGAATTTCGGATCTGGATCTGATAAAAGCCAAATATCTTAGCCAAGACTGTTGGAAGCTATACCTCTGTTAGTAAACAGTGCTCTCTATAGTCCTCCTGTTCAAACAAATGTCCAGATTTTTGCAACTTACCACATGGAAAAATGCTTGTGCCATGTATTCAAAATACGACGGGGCGAATTTCACAAATGCATCGAGCTCAGATTGCGAGAGCTGTTTTACCACTAGTCGATCGTCCAAGGTCTTCAAAAAAGCTGACCCCGACTTACCTCCACTAGAATCCCACTTGACACAGCGTGAAAGGGATTGAATATAATTTTCGTCACATCCACATTGTTTCCTGAATGCATCAAACTGCTCAGAAAAGAAAATTTTGCATGAGAAATTTGCTGACCCTTCCTGGAACTGGTACCTAAGATGGATCCCGGTCTTTTTCAGCATTTGGGACTCTAGTACAGAGTCATTTTCATTGATGTAGCTAGTTGCATTTTCGGGGACCAGTTCATCAAATTCGACTGTTTGCTTTTGTGGCGGATTATTGCTTTGTCCCATACTCTTCAACTTCTCAAGATAATCTGGCGAGTTAAGGCAGAATGCAATCAACGAGCTAGGCTCGTCCTCTCTAATAATAATATCAGAGTTTGCAAAAATATGCTCCGTCGGGTTCAATGGATAATCAAGAGAAGCCCAGCCAGATGAAGTTCTGTCAGCCCAAAACCTAGCCAGTGTTTGCATGAGAGTCTGTCTTTCAGCTGTATGATCAGCTGGCTCCTTATCGGGAATTGTCCCTGCTTCTGAGTTTGACCTAGTTTCAGCAGATTCTGGCAAGGTTTCTGAGGTCTGAGAATTCGACAGAGATACTTCCTTATTACGGGTTTGTTCATTGTCGCCTTGTGTGGACACTAGTAACGTCTCTGGACTATTCTCATTGTCTTCTTTGTTATTTTTCTCCGTTTCCGTTGGTGACGACTGTGCTTCGTATCTAGTTTCCTCATCGGGTGTCGCTTGTCTTTTAGATACAGAATTACTAATAGTCGGCCCATTATCATCTTCATTGTCCGACAACTCTTCCACCGCATCTTCCACATTTTTAAATACTTCGACGATTGGCTTGGCGCGAGCTACAGGGAAGGCCTTTACACGACCTTGCTCCATCAAATTGCGCTCCTTCGCTCGCTCCTTTTCAAATTCTCTCGATAGTTGATCGAAGTGCTTAGCTAATGATGAAACCTTTGTCTGCCCGGCTGGCTTATTCTTCAGCAACTGCTTTTCGAGCTCCTTCGTGCTGCTCCCAAACCTCTGGCGTAATGTTTGTGTAGGGAAGCTGATTTTCTCAGAAAATCTCTTTCTAAATGACAGGCTCGAATTCTGGCTTGTACCGCTTTCATTCCACGACCTCCGTTTTCCATCCCGTTCAGCGTGTTTTCCAAATGACTTGTCCGACCGCATTGGCTGAATTGGAATAGCGCTGGTTTTGGTGTCTCCCTTTCGGTAGGATTCGTCAGAAGATCTGCTCGCTAGCTTGGCACCATCAAGTTTACTACTTCCGTTGCTGCTGGTCCTGTCAGACGGGCTGACCCTAGAAGTCGCTGCTGACTCGTCGGATTTTTGCCGTAGGCCTCGCCGTTGATCTAATTTGTCGGTCTTTAAAGTCGGAATAAAGCTGTCTCGAATTTTATCTTGAGGAATAGGTTGCCGATAGAATTCTTCAGGCGTCCTGCTGCTCTGACCAACACGACTAGCCGCCTCTGGTAACGAACTTTTCACTTCATCTGGATTGGTAAATGATAGCGGCACTTCTAATTCAGGGGTTGTGGGTAGACGCGGGACTCGGTCTAACGTAGGCTTCCTGAAAAAGTAGCCTTCTTCTTTCCGTTGTTGAGTCCTTGTCAAATTCTCCTCCAGGCGAGACACCTCGTCCCGAACGCGTCCAGGACTCTCTCTTCTAGGACTGGAAACCCGGCTAACTGGCTCTGAAACCGAAGTTGGCTCCTTTAACTTAGTAACTGCCATCTTTGTAGATGATCGGGTATCATCTTTGTCTGGCCCCGAAGTAACAGGAATTGGCTGGCTCGGCAAACAGTCTGTTGATTGGGAAGCTTTCTTTGGCACAGAGTCTTTCTCTTTGGCTGGGGTATGCTCAGCCACGCTCTCTGGGATTTTTGGACTACTCGCCCCTCCATCTACTCCCTTTGTCGATTTCTTTTCGTCTTTTCCCACGATAGAACTTGCACTCGAACCTGGCGGAGTAGCGTCCGTCTTGAGGTCTTTCAATTCCTTTTCGGATGCAGGAGTTTCAACAAGTTCGGGAGTTGACTCTTCTGGCCGGTCAACAAATATCTTTTTCAGCTGCTGTGCAGTAATCCGAGCAACATCCTTTTCCGATGGAAGGTAATTATTTTCAAACTGGACGAATTCACTATCCCAGGTAACCACCTTATCCTGGATAGTCCTTAGCGCTCCATTCAGTGGAAGAAACTCAGTTATCCCACTTGAAAGGTATATGTGTTTCACCATATCAATGACTTCGACTCGTTCCTCTTCGCAGCGCACCCTTAGTTCTTCGACTTTCGCTTTGCTTTCCTCTATTTTATCTGGATCCAATCCCTCGATGATGACGCTGTTTAGACGATTAGTAACAGATCCCCAAAATTGGTTCACCTTGAGTATTATACTATCATAAATTGTTAATTTATGGCAAATCTCCTTCTCAGGGTCCCACGAAACCTTTGATTTCGGAGCTACTATTTCCAAAAGGCCAATAGAGTCATACTCGAACCGCACAGCCATATTGTGGAACCCAAAATATCGAATATGATCCCGATAAATGTCATGCTCACAAATTCCAGCTCGAAACGACAACCCATCACTCCAGAACGATAACTCCAAATATTTTCCAAAGGAATACTTCCAAGTTGTTCCTGACATTGGCATTACTGGTGTTGTGTTTTTGCACTCCTTACAATAACTCCACATTAGAATCGTATCCTGGTAGCCTGGAAGTCGGCTCTGGAGTTTCTCAACGATAACGTTAATGCGACCCAAACCATGAACGTAGCTCCTATAATGGCCCCGCAGCGGCCGTCCACATTCGTCTGGACACCCGTCTTCAGTTGTTTCGCAAATATGTTCCACAAACTGGCCCAACGTAGCATCGTTTTCACTGTAGAAATCGATGGTCATCTTTTCTGGTCCCACGCAGGGCGTGGCGGTCTCATTACACACAATAGAGAACAGGACAACAATATTCTGGTGGCTTGATGGATCAAACATATCAGGAAATTGAGCATACATTTGCTCCCACTGTCGTTTCTGAGTGGTCCATTGTTCATGGATTCTTTGATATCGCTCATTATTAACAGCCTTTATGAGTTCACGCGCATAAGTTGAGCCGCCGGGTAGTTCTTCAATGCTTTTGTTAAACTTCATTTTGCGATAAGCTTCTGTTATAATCGCTTCATCACTTAAATCTAGTGCCTCATTTTCCTTAGACATATCCACAAGGCGGTCTTCCAAATCCCGGGCTTCTTGGAAAAAGTACGGATTGCCGAAATGTACAAACGGTGACGAAGACATAATCTTCTTGGATTTCATCTTTACCAGATCATGGAAATAGCCGGTGTCGCCGTCAATTCTGTGGTTGTCGTTTGGATTAATGCCATGTACATGTTCATGAGGATCCTTTGACGGAATCAATACAAATTCGTCCCTCATTAATGACGTTTCAAGCTTAAGGTTGAATACTACGTAAACCATAAACTCCGTAACAGCCTTCACTTTGGCCAAAGTGGTCGCATCACTCCCACGCAAAAGAAGGGTACAGCCAAGTTCTTTGGGTATACCGGATAAGAATATGAACGTTTTTGCAGTGTCCTTGTAGCGATACGCATTCACTTCAAACCTTCGGCAACGGCCCACTGAAGGGTTCATGGCCAACTTGTCAATGGAAGAAATTATATCGGCTTGCGTGTAGCGTGCCACTCGGTTAATGACAGTGCTCTTCACATTTGTCGCGACTGAGATGCCGTGATTATCAAGCATTTTCAATGCAATTCCGCTAACCCGGTCGCCTGCCAATATAACATCTGGCCGAAGGGCTGTAATTCTTCTAACCAGTTTACGAAGATATTCTGTTTCCTGGGCAATTACTGGATCCAAACTCATGAAGTGGTTCCCTGCTCTGCTGTATTCGATCGGAAACGTAATCAGTAAAATTTTTGGTTCATCAATACTTCGGGGCATTGACTTTAATGCTATTGATTTGGAAAACACAATGCCGTCCACATATCTCGTGTCCTTGATAGAACCGCCAGGAACGCGCTTCAACTTGACATAATGTCTAATATCAATGGAGTCACCGCCTTTAACGTTGAGATCAATATTCTGAGCACATTGGAGTAACGGCTCTACCAATACTGTACTCCATTTATTTGAAAGCTCAAAATTCCACAACAACTGGTCCAAGAATGCCTTTGCGTGGTTGATGCTTGCTTTATTCAGATCAATGCTGGGCGCCTGTGCAGCACTTGCAACAGTAGCAGCATGCGACACCTGTGAACCCATTATCTGTGGTGTTTTGCTACTGCCTAAAGCGCTACCTTTTTGGGGGGAGGACCCGGCAGAAAGGGGCTGTCTATCCGGGTTCATGTTGCTTTTCGACCTTGAAAGAGTTATTCGTCGACCATTTGAGGAAAAAGTTTTCCTGCGTTGTCCTATACGCATCAAGCTAGTCTTCCCCTGATCGACGGAGCGGGTGGTTCCGCTCCTAGGTCTCAAAATAGTCGACCGACTATTTGTGTCGCTTCGCTGGTCCACGTCCACTTTTGCCGAATTCAGTGCAGTGAACAAGCTCATAGCCTGCTCATCCTCCTCTTCAGATTCGTCATTGTTGTGATAATTGTGCTCTGGCACGTCAGATGCAGTTCCCAATCTATCGTCATCTGAAGCAACAACCTCTTCATCGCCAGAAATGGAAAGGCGGTTATTTAAATTATGGAGACCAGATCTTTGGCCGGTGCCCTCGATTGTGGCCGCCCGGCGTCTATTCCGATTCTGGCTAGCGGAAGAAGAATGAACACGGTGGTATGATATTCGAGGAAGGTTATTGTTAGTGTTTGATGGGGCAATCTCTAATGATGCTCCTTTTTTGGTGGCTGGAATTGCCATCATAGGAGTAGGTTGTGGTGCATTCTCAAACGAGATTTCTACTAGGCCCTGTTCAGCAGTGTTAGTCGTGTCATCAAAGTCATGAAAGTTGTCGTCCCCAAAATCATCGTCGACGATTGGAGAAGCCGGTAACGAATCTGCAGAAGAAGATGCATATTTACTAATCACTTCCAAGCAGTCCAAGCAGGCGCGCAGTCGCCCCTGGTAATTAAACTTCTCCCCGCGAGTAAGAGTTGTACATGATGAACAGAATATCTGCCCACACAATCTGCAGTGATGCTTTCTTCGCCATGCTAAACAGTAAGTCGTTAAAAACAGCACTGAAGTGTCCTAGAGAAGTACTTACCTGTAAACTGTCTACCGCACTTGAAACATTCGGTGGCATTCTCGTCCTTCATCCAAAACTCTCTGCCCAACCCGCCAGTTCGCAATGGTCCTGGCATCTTTGAGGATTCAACTTTTGTCATTATTAAGTCTCTGGCAGCAGAACCAGATGCGATAGATTCCGAATCCGAGCTAGGGTCACGCTCCATGGAATACCCCGGCAGGTGATCCCGCGGGTTATATGAATATGTTGTGTTCACGCTTGCTGTTCTTGAGAGCTTGGGTAGCTGACTTTCAAACGCTACATTGCTCCTACCACTACTAGAACTGTCTGCGGCCTGGGGGGTGAACCGACGTTCATCCTCCTCCCATGAGGTAACTCCCCCGATACTAGGAGACGCTTTATGATGTTGTGGTGATAGCCCATTGGTGGAATCGTGAATGTATCGTAACGGTGAGGTCGAAAGGTTCATATCACCGTCTGATTGAAGTTGCGGAGTATTCCCTATAGAAGACGGAGAGACAGCAATAGCAGCAGCCATAGCCCCTGAAAATGGAGATTGTCCCGTGGACCCCTCTTCTTGAACTTCGCCTCCAGATCCAGGATCTGTTTTCAGGACACTCTGCATGGCATTGCTAGCCGCTGTCGTTATGGAACGAAATTTGTTATAGAAGCTTGTCAGAGTCTTGGGATCCCCGCCCGTTTCGTTGAATCTATCCTCAGGAAACGACGTGAACGAAGGACCATTGTTTCTTCCAGGAATGTTTATGGGCGCTCCATTCATCGATCGACCACGAGCCCATATGTTGTCCTTATCCCCCATATTCCGTCGGCTAGTGCGACTGTCAGGTCGGTGTTGCATGGGCTCGTAATCCCCCCAGCATCGTGCGGCTTGGGCTAGGGTTAATGGCTAAAATCAGTAAATATAATATAATTTAGTGTAATAACGAATGATCGAATATCAAAAAGGACCGATATAATGCTGACATCCTGCACATTCTGTTCAGTCTCTATACTGGTTGGTTGCAAAAGAGGACCGGCAATTATCTGAGAAATTCGCCCTTCTGTGGGTTAGGGTAATGGTGATATTGCATTATGCGTGGACCCTTTGAGCTTACGATCGGAGGACATAACGCGTTCACCAAAATGCAGCAGTTAGTATTTATTACGACCTTTTTGCTGCTTATAGAGAGTCTATTCTGCTATGAAAAGATTAGTGATGACAAAGTGCGGGCACTGGTGAAGGGTTTCCCTACTGAAAAGTATCTAAAACCCGATGATAAGGACGGCTACCTGGAGCCGATACTTAAGGTCCGGCTCCCGGGGACCCAGAACTCCAGCGATGTACGAGATCATTTCCACAGTTTTTTTAAGGGGCTGAAGGGACCCTGGAAGATCGAGCTGGACGAATTTCGGGAAGACACGCCAATTGAAAAAAACGTGAGCTTTACCAATTTCATTGCAACACGCGATCCACCTGGAGTGGACGCATCCAAGATTAGACGGCTTGTCCTCGCTGCGCATTACGATTCCAAGCTAGAGCCGGAAGGATTTATTGGAGCGATCGATAGTGCGGCCCCCTGCGCGATTATCATGTACATTGCCCGAGCATTGGACGAGGCAATGACAAAGACCTGGCAAAAGGATCAAAACAGGGATCTGGGACTTCAAGTTATATTTTTTGATGGTGAAGAGGCGTTCAAGGAATGGACTGATACGGATTCTATATACGGGGCTCGTCATCTTGCTGCCAAAATGGAGGCCAACGTTCAGTCCGGTCCTTCGCGCAAGACCGAGCTCGACACAATTGATGGGCTTGTCCTCCTTGACTTGATTGGAGCTCCTAACCCCTCAATTCCGAGCTATTTCCGCAACACAGATTGGATGCATCGCTCGCTCGTGGAGGTTGAGAGTCGAGCCAGTAAGCTGGGCTTCACCAAAGCCAAACATGGTGGAGAACATGACTTTTTTCCTCGCCCAGCGACCTTTGAGTATGGTGGTCGTATTGGTGATGACCATTTACCGTTTTTAGCACGGGGCGTTCCCATTTTGCACCTGATTCCGCTACAGTTCCCAGACGTGTGGCATCAGATAACGGACGACGCAGAGCACCTGGACTTTGACACCATCCATGACTGGGCGGTTATGCTCACTACTTTTACTGCGGAATACCTTGAGCTTGGAAAGTACATGCGGGCTGTGGAGAGTCGTCGCGATAATTTATAGTATTACCTTTGGTATATTTTTATTAGTTCCCTGTTATAGTCTAATGCACATATACTCTAAACAGAAATTGGCACGAATACTTTTGTTTTTCCAAATGTATCTCAATTTGACAGTTAATCAATGTATCTCAATAGTTCTGTATAAATACCATTCTGTGGCGCATGAGTGGCGCATTTGTGGTGTTGTCGGGTACCCGACACTTGTTAAACTCGACGGACTCGTAGATAGCGTGATAGAAATGGTGGACCCGAGTGCGCTGGCCAAGCTTATAGGGGAAAAGTATCGAGCAAGTGCTCAGAGCAACAAGATTAGCAGTGAGCAGGATCGCAGGTTTCTCTCGACTCTGCGTGGAGTCAGCAACACAGTTTTTGTTTACGAGGATAACGACTTGCTGGACTATGCCCTGGAGGTGCTGCCATTAGAGGAGCTCTATTCGAAGGCGGAAAAGCGGGAAGCAGAGGATTCTAGTTGGGGAATGCAAGACTACTTGGTGATGGAACTATTGCGATGGTTCAAGCAGGACTTTTTCAAATGGGTCAATCATCCCAAGTGTTCAAATTGTGGGGGAGATACCAAGGGAATTGGATCAACTGCGCCAAATGAATACGAAAAATCTGGCGGCGCAGGGATCGTTGAGTTGTCTGAATGTCCGAATTGCAAGCAGAGTGAGCGATTTCCTCGGTATAACCAGCCCAAAAGACTGTTGCAAACTCGTCAGGGGCGGTGCGGAGAATGGGCAAATGTAAGTCCTCTTTGAATTATCTATTGCCTTCTCATTCTAATGGAATTTAGTGCTTTACCTGTCTATGCAGAGCGCTAGGGTCAAGGGTTCGGTATATTTGGAATAGTGAGGACCATGTAAGTTGCACGATCGAGGGAGCTGGAACTCTTCGACTAATTGAGCGTAGGTTTGGACTGAGGTGTACTCTGTTCGTCAACAACGCTGGGTTCATGCGGACTCGTGTGAGCAAGCATGGGACAAGCCGACACTGTATTCTGATGGCTGGGGAAAGAAGATGGCCTACGTGATTGCATTTTCTGGTAGGTAGATATTGGGCTTCTTGGGATTTTTGACTACTAACGGCGTGTAGTTGAAGGAGCAGTTGATGTGACCCGTCGCTATGTTCGAGATCCAAAGAAGGCGCTTCCCCGGGATAAAATTAACGAGTCTAGTCTGGCGGACGGCTTAAAAGCTCTCACCAATCAGCTCCGTGAACATCTGCCTCCGGCCCAGCGAGATCAGCTAATGAAAGAAGATGCTGACGAAGAAAAAGAGCTCAAGGCTTACCAGGGGGTGTCAACTACAGTCGATGGATTGGGGCCGAGAGAATCGGGTTCGGCCGAATGGACGAGAGCCCGAGGAGAAGATGGCACTAGTTAAACGTATGCATTCATATACTCTAGCTATATACTACTTTATAGATTTCCGTGCGACGTCCATGCACAGGTAATATGGTCTAGTGAATGCTTTATATAATGCAGGTTCCGTGGGGGTGACAGTCGATTGTCTAAACCAATTCGAATGTGATCTCGATGCCGAATGCAAAGCAAAGGTTCGATGCAGAAGTCCTTTTAATATGCATCCTAAGGTCAATCTGCCACAGCCCGGCTTCGTACTACTTTGTGTCCAGAAGAGGAACGAAGCCTAAATGTACTCCTTTACGTTCTTGTACTCTGTGCTATTCTGGACCCCAAACTCTAACCAGTACTCCCCTTGGCGTGACGAAAGAACTTCATGCCCATCCACGAGATGATACACCAAACGCAGGCCACGACGATGCACAGGAAAATCAGTGACGGATAGTAGTCTGGAATCGGGTATCCAGTAACATCTTCATCATGCGGCATGTCGCTCTGCTTTGAAAACAAGCCTAGAACAGATCCTGTCCCAACAATGAAAATGCACCAGGATGACGACAAAATAATCCAGCCCCAGGTCAGCAGCCGGTAGGACGAATATGGCCCACTTGCACTGTCGCAGCATGACACAACCCCATAGTCGTCCTGAAAGCCGGTCTTCCTCGGGCTCGTCGCCCTTCGAATGGGCGATGGTGGTCGAAGTCCGCCAGTCGTGTTGTACATGATCGTAGGCATCGAGGACGAGTATAGCGGCCGATGCTGTTGGGAGGACGACATTGAAGATCCCGACGACGAGCACGCCGAAAGGGGGTTGGAGTTCGAATCCCCGGTTCGGGCTTTTATTGCAGACTTTTTCATTCCCAGACCAAAATGATTCGATAACAGAGGGAATTGGTTTCTGCGGTATAATAAGACGTCGTCCTCCGCGTGTTCTAGCGACGGATTGGTTCCGTCGAAATGTGTGAGCAGTCGCAAGAGCGAAAAGTGCTTTAGAAACGACGGCCGCACGTCCACCAAGTGCACCATGGCAATATGCGGCGAATAGAGCAGATGCGAATGGGTGATGAGGTGGATGTGCTGCAGGCATGACAGACGCACACATATTATGAAGCCCTCTTCGTTAAGAGCAGCGATTGATGACAGGATGGTGGACAAAAACCGCTCCTGGGTCTTTAACCCATATTTCTGGCACACCCCGTACAGCAGCCCGTTCGTTAGATCGATTTCAATTCCAGAGAACGCTGTCAAATGCCAGTAGACATTCCGTAATCGTTCCAGCTGCCCCTCGATCTTCTGTTCGTTCATAATAGTCATCTCAGGGAACACCAGTCGGAGCAGGAGCGGAGACCCCTGACTGGCGCACAGATCAATCAAATCATGCCATGCATTCCGCAGTTTAGGAGACTCTGAAACGTCACCTTGCAATAGCTAGTCTGGTTAGTCCTACACTGTCTCCTTTTAAACCAATTCCCCTCTTGGATCGTGCCATAACTATGGCACTTCCCATGACTGGCGGAAACACAAAGCACTCACCTCATCACTGGTAATAACTGCAGGGGCAGTAAACACCAAAGTCGTCCTCAGACGCTCAGTCAATCGCGACATAGTCGACTGAGTCCAAATCAATATTCCAAAGCCTGATCTTTACTCCTATACAAGTCAACCTGTGATCGGGATCAGCCACCACCCGAACCTGCGTCAGCTTTCTTCCCAACAAAAATGTCGTCATTGCCGTTTTAGGCAAAAACCCTTGCCCACTGGTCCCTTATCTGATCTCCGCGACGTGTACTATATATAGGCGTCAATTACCTATAATTCTTTCCCTTCAACTACTAAGCGCCCACCGTGTCCTTTCGGCGATGGGCTCCAAAACGCCTCAGTCTCTATCAGTGAGCTCATACGATACATGGTCCAGAAACCGGCTATCTAAGGTTCATTGATCTTTTTATTTCCTTCAGTTGTTCTAAGCGCCCACTGAGATTCGCTATCTTTGTCCATCGACGAGTTCTGTTAGGATAAGCCTGTCTTGCTTGTTCGCTCGTCCGCCGTTTACGCTAGCCCATTTTGATGCTCAGTTCTAAGCCCAAGTCCCTTGGCTCGCCCCTCCGACCCCCTAACCTTTTCGATTAGATATCGTTGCCATAGCAACCAACGAACGGATGAGGAGGGGGGGGGGGGGGGGCGGTGGGAGGGCGCGCCGGGATCGCCTTTGTGTCTGGCCGAGACGAGTGCGGAGACAACCCCCGAGTAGTTGCGACAACACTTCTAAGTGATGAGACCACGGGACGTCTGGCTGCGGGCCGTGTTGTTTGTGGTGTTAATATGTGCATCCTTTGCGACTTGTCAGTCGCCGCTGGATACACGGGACGACAAGTGTCCCCCATGGTATGTATTTTGCACATCGTGGCGCTTAGATGTCGAGGCTAATGATAGATGTAGCTTTAATTGCATGCTACCAGCGTTTGAGTGTACGCAGTTTGCAAAGTGTAATGAGTTTGATGGACGATGCGAATGCCCAGCAGGGTTTGGAGGCGATGACTGTTCAGAGCCTGTTTGTGGCGGGCTAAGCGATGGCAAGAACCGGCCTGTTCGAAAAGGCAAGTCTTGTGATTGCGCAGATGGATGGGGCGGAATCAACTGCAATATGTGCCTGAGAGATGATGTTTGTGATCCGTTTGTGCCCGGAGACGAGCGTGGCACCTGTTATACAGGCGGCATCCTGGTCAAGAACAACCATCAAATGTGTGATGTTACCAATCGCAAGATTTTGGACATCTTAAAGGGTCAGATCCCCCAGGTCACTTTTGGCTGCAACAAGACGAGTGCAGAATGTAACTTTCAATTCTGGGTGGATGAGCGAGAGAGCTTTTATTGCGGGCTCAACAAGTGTGAATTTGATACAGAAATTAGACAAGACACAAATATTACCACCTATCAATGCCCTGAGATCAATTGCAAGTGCATTCCAGGGAGAATGCTATGCGGAGAAAAGGGATCTATTGACATTTCCGACTTTTTGACCGAAACCATCAAGGGCCCAGGCTACTTTGAGTGCGATGCAAAGACCGGCTGCAAGTTTAGTGAGCCATCGATGAACAATTTGATCAAGTCTGTGTTTGGTGACCCACATATCACGCTCCAATGTTCTTCGTCCGAGTGTCTGCATTACACCGAGTTGCCAGGATACCACGTGCCAGAGAACCATGTAAACAAAGCATTCATTCTTGCTACTTGTGGTGTGGCCATTATTGCATTGATCCTCGGCTCCTACTCGCTCAAGTACTTTATCCACCTCAGCCAGGAAAAGAAGCTAGGTTTCGTATCTATTCCGGCAGAAGACGAAACTGCCAAGTTGATGGCGTCACATAAACCAATGTCGCTTCAGTTCCAAGAGGTCTCGTATCTTGACCACGGAAAGATCATTTTGGATAATGCCTTTGGCTCCGTACACCCCGGCCAGCTGTTGGCCATTATGGGTGGTTCCGGCGCTGGCAAGACGACTCTGCTAGACATCTTGGCTGCCAAAACCAAGCGTGGATTCAAATCAGGTGATATCTATGTCAATGGAAAATCCTATAGTGCTAGCGAATATCGCAGAGTTATTGGTTTTGTGGATCAAGAAGACTGCTTGATGCCAACTCTTACGGTGTATGAGACAATTGTCACTAGCGCCTTGCTTCGACTGCCAAAGACCATGAGCGAAGATGCCAAGCGGCTTCGTGCGGTCGAAACAATGACCGAGCTGGGAATTCTAGGTATCCGCGACCAAATTATTGGCAACGAGTCTAACCGAGGGATATCTGGCGGTGAGAAACGGCGAGTGGCTATTGCATGTGAGCTGGTTACTAGTCCTTCTATCCTCTTTTTGGATGAGCCCACGTCAGGTTTGGATTCATACAACGCGTACAACGTCGTTGAATGCTTGGTTAACCTGGCTAAGAATTATAATCGTACTGTGGTCTTCACCATCCACCAGCCTCGTTCTAACATTGTTGCGCTCTTTGACCAGCTCATTCTATTGGCACAGGGCAAAATGGTATATTCTGGTCCTCAATCTGAAGCCTCTCAATACTTTGATTCCATCGGCTACCCATGTCCACAAGGATATAATTTTGCCGACTACGTGGTCGACCTGACAATGAAGGCAGACGAGGAATCCATTGATGATGAACACCAAAGGGAATCAGCAGATGACAGTGCAATGTCGACGGACAACTCGTCAGATGTTCGTAGCGAAAATGCTAATGACGTGACTAGATTGCGTGAGCAAAGACGTCGTCGTCAGAGTATCGGTGACGTAAGTTTGGGTCGACTTGTCAACACGTATCGCAACAGCAACATGTGTCATCGAGTTTTGAACGAAATCCAGCAAACCATCGAATCGGCACACCATAGAACTGAGGACGACGAAGCAAGTTCGGAAGAACAAAGCGATAATTCAACTTTGACAGGATATGAGAAAATCAGCTTGTTCAACCAGTTCCGCATTCTTTCTGGCCGCACCTTCAAAAATCTGTACCGTAACCCAATGTTGATGCTGACACATTATGTCATTGCTGTCATCCTCGGGTTGTTCTGTGGTGTACTGTACTTCAACGTCACAAATGATATCAGTGGTTTTCAAAACAGATTGGGCCTGTTCTTCTTCCTATTGGCGCTTTTCGGCTTCTCCACGCTCACCACGTTGTCACTCTTTGCAGAGGAACGTATCATCTTTGTGCGAGAGCGGGCCAACGGGTACTATAGGGCCATCGCTTACTACTGTGCCAAGGTTCTCTTTGACATGATTCCCCTTCGTGTGTTTCCGCCTATTGTGCTCGGTGTGATCATCTACCCACTAGTGGGCCTGACAACAGAAGGTGGAGCTTTTTGGAAATTCATTCTCGTTCTCGTACTCTTCAATTTGACCGCAGCATCGACCAGCTTGGTGATTGGTATTCTCATCCAGAACACCGGTGTTGCGAATCTCGTAGGTTGTCTGGTCATGCTCTTTTCTCTGCTGTTTGCAGGCCTTTTCCTTAACCCAGACTCGATGCCTCCTGGAACAATTTGGTTCGAATACTTGTCCATCTTCCATTACGCGTATGAAGCCCTTGCTGTCAACGAGGTCAAGTATCTTACTCTGACAGAGCGCAAGTTCGGCCTGAGTATCGAGGTCCCTGGTGCCACAATTCTCTCCACCTTTGGCTTTGATTCAACGGCACTTTGGACAGACATCATTGGCCTTGTTCTCTTCTATCTCGTCTTTCTCGTTGGCGGGTACTTTGCAATGCATTTTGTCTTGATCGAAAGAAGATAGACGTACATTTAATTACTAAAAGTTTTCTAACTATCAGTCAATCTCAATTATCAGTTTTGATATAGTTTGTTATTGAAAGTTTGAACAAATACCTAGTTAATAGATAGGTGTGAGTACTGAATAAATTCGGATGTATATCTTAGTCAAAGCATCCATGGCCTAAGTTTGTATTCTGCTGAACTGCCCTTAGGTGCTAAGATAGGGAGAAGTCGAGTTCTATCAGACCTTTTCAACCCATTATTATACTGACTATACATCGGATACAACCTCAACAAAACTGGAGGCTGCCTTATTGCTACTGGTGTGGCAAAATGCACTTTGCGCCACAGTATCGCCCATCTCGCCATCAAACACTTTGGCGATCTCCTCCAAAGAGTATCCCCTGGTTTCTGGATAGAAAACCCAAGTGTTTAGTAGGAAAACAAACAACAGGCAGCAAAATACAATGTAATACTTCCATCCAATGTTTTCTAAACCAATCGGATTGACAAAGGCAGAGATTATTAGTGAAATGTAGATCGAAATCAACTCTGCGGTTAAGCCCTTGGATCGAATATAGTAAGGAAAGATTTCGGTAGGATAGCCCATGAGAAGAGGTGTGTAAGCAATGTCGTAATGAAAGTAATAAACGAAGATAAATACCACAACTGCGACACCGTAGCTCTGTCTGCTGGTCTTGTCGAACATAGCTGAGCACGCTGTCCAAATGATATAAGCAACCAGCATGCCTGCGCCAGACCACAAAAACAGTGCCCGACGACCAAGTTTATCGACCATAAATGCGCCAGATGAGGCTGCGAGGAAGTTGAAAATCTGTAACAGACCGTTAATTAGTGTCTGCATGTCGGGGTTGGTGATTCCAATGGTATCAAGCACTAAGGTCAGATAATAGGAAATAACTGCAATTCCATTCCATTGAGCGAACGTACCAACAGTGACGGCAATATAGGTGCGCTTTCTGTTTCCTGGAGTCTTGATAAGATCTGTCCATTTTGAATTCTGGCTAGTTACTTTTTCCAGTTCCAGTGCAGCGATGATTTCAGCCATTTCTACTTCAACTAATGGGGAGTTTAAGTCGCCGTTAGCATGATATTGTGCCAATATCCCCTTTGCCCTGTCTGTCTTCCCCTTGGAAACAAGGTATCGTGGAGATTCAGGAACAAACCAAATGACCAACAATTGCAACAAAGGATATCCTGCCTGAAGAATCGTTGGAACTCTCCACGACCAGTCGTCCCCCCTGCCACTAGTGCCATACGTGGTCCATGAGGCCAGAATAGCTCCCAAGTAGTAAAAGCACCAGTACAACGAGGTAGCTTTACCCCGATGTGTAGGATAGGCCAGTTCAGCTATTAGCATGGGTGACGGTTGAACTACTAGCATGCCTCCAGCACCAACTATGATTCTGGAAACCACAAGTTGTGCAAAGGAGAAGGCTGACGCTTGAATGACGGTAGCAACAATTACCACCAAGAGGCCGGTAATAAGTGTCCATCTACGACCAATTGTGTCGCTCAGCCATGAACATAAGGGCAAGATTACCACACAGCCTATGCTTTGAGCGGCATTTACCAGACCCAGCGTGGCTCCCTGAGGATCGTGAAACCGATTCTTCCATTCAGTCAGCGACTGTAGCCCGTTCATTAACGACCCATCATATCCTGCAACCGAGGCGGACAACAGCGGTATGAGGAGCAAACAGTTTAGCTTGAGCAAATGGCCAACTCGGAACCACGGTCGGCCGTATTCTGGCAGAACCTCGGCAATGTTCTCACCCACGAGCCCAACCAACTTTTCCTGGCTCTTCATTCTTGTGTTTACTCGATAATCGCGAGCCGGCCATTTCATTCATAGGCCTCTTTGCTACTTTATATTATATATATACTACTCGGTTCCGAGTAAAAGTGGGGCGTTTCCCGGACAACGGACGGCTTCTCGAACCCCGGAATGCGTTATCAGCTAAAAAATAAACGTTCCCTCCGCATTTTCCCCGCAATAGGACGATAGTCGACCGAACTCGGAGAGCGATGTCATTAAGGCGAGAGGAATTGATCAATCGAACTGATGCAACGGCGTTTCATTTGATTGTGTAAATATTATGCAGGGTTTAAGGGAACATGTTTTAAACACTCGTGCGAGCACGGTTGGTTGAAATAGGCTGGTCGTTTACAGGGACTCAGTAGATCAACTTGTAGATTGTATCAAATTGCAACGTCTGTCGAGTGTTTTGAAGAGATGTTTAGGGAAATCGACCTTAAGTGTTTATAATAACCAAACTGTGTGTGTGGAATTTGTAGTTATTCCCAGATAACTGAAGCTTATGGCAAATCGAGCTCAATTTAAGTCAGGGTACAATAGTTTGATCTTTTCAACTTAACGTGATTAACCATACAACACCTTTGGAGAAGCTCAATGGCGGCGTCTGAGTCACAGTAGAGATTTCTTGCTTCATGTGCTGCTAGAGAGAAGCAATTGTTTTAACTCTGTCAAGAGTTGCGGAACGTTACGTTTCGGCCGTGTAAACCTTCAGCGTTCCTCAACCATAGTTTGACTAACGTAAACATGGCCCTTCCTTTGGTCCGTCTCAGCCGCTTCGGTCTATACTCTGGATAATGAACTTTAAGGAACTTTAGCACGTCTTCGAGCGGAGCCTGCAGTATATGACTTGCATTCTCAATTGGGAGTGGATCATCCCCCCACGACTCTCTGACCCTTGTGACTAATTCTTCTGTTGTTCCATTTTGAGGTATACCGAGGCGTTTTGCCTGCCATTCCAGACCCTTATGGGTGAGGTGTTTGCAATAGATAGGGAACCTGGTCATCGTCTCGTCCAGTGTCTCAATAAAAGTTTTCCAAATATCGTTAAACTGCTCTGGGCCAAAGGAGACCTCTTCAGCATCCAGCGGTTTAAACCCCAGCAATGGTGATGTTGATATTTTGAATCTATCAACATCCCCTTCAACTTTGGTCTCGCCGTCTGAGCCACGGTAGATTTGTACTTTTGGAGCCTTTTCAGAAACCAGTTCATAAACCTTGAGGAAGTCAGACTTTTTCGCTTCCCCGGCATTTTTGTATTTGCGTGCTTTCTTGTCCTGGTACTTTAATGCTTCAAGCGCTTTGTTCAGACCAGGAATCACAAC
>JAJMBO010000192.1:0-19897 GCA_030585065.1 Blastobotrys persicus
GACCATGGTCGACAGGGAGCCAATCAAGGCGGCCAGACTGGTCAGACTGGTAATGAGGAGGACAATGAGAACGACGATGGTGATAATGACCATGGTCGACAGGGAGCCAATCAAGGCGGCCAGACTGGTCAGACTGGTAATGAGGAGGACAATGAGAACGACGATGGTGATAATGATCATGGCCGACAGGGCGTTCGAGCTCAAAGTCCATCTGTTGCAAATTCCAGCTCTGCTGCTGCAAGCACAACACCTGTTTCCAGTGCGTCATCCAACGGGGGATCAACAAACGGCTCTTCGACTGGTGTCACGCAAGACACCAGCAATAGTGCTTTCAAAGCTTCGATGGCCAGTCTTTGTATTTCTTCTGTTGCAATCGCCGGAACTGTAGCACTTTTACTCTAAATACGTACATTACACTTAAGTAGTATAAATATATGACAGTTGGTTGTTTTCACGGAAGTATTTGGGTATGCTTTGGACAATAGTATTTGTTCTAACATTTGCTACGAATGTCCTAATCTTGTTGACTTGAACTTCTGATTATACTGTTTGGCTTCTTTCCAAGTGATGTCGTACAAAGATCCGTGCATTGACACAACCTCAAGCAATTGTGTAAAAAATGCATTATAGGACACTCCTCCAGTCCCAGTTCCTAAACCCGTTAGCAGTACATTGGATATGGTATCATCGATCTTGACGCAGCTCATGAGGTTCCATAAACAATTAAATATAACAGGGTCTTCACGACTTATCTTCTCTGGCATACCCATTGTACTGACATGGACCAATTTAGGTAGTTTAGGACGCTCGATGCTTAACACATTGTTCATGTCAACGATCATTGCGCTACCCGGAGGATTATATCCTCCTAACTGCTTAACTAGCTCGCGCTGGAAATCCCTGCCTACTTGCTCAGGGGTTTTTGAACTCAGTTCACCGTAAAAATTAGCTATCACCTTATCGAACCCGCCGTTCAGAAATCCAAAGGAGTTCCCCGGAGAAACAATAGCATCAATGTTGTTTTGCTTCACAGCGTCCTTCAAATCAGAGAATGGTTCAGATATAGACAGTTCAACAGTCTTTGGCTTTTGCAACTTAACATTCTCACGGGCTATTTTATAAAAGCTATCCCCTCGTCCATATAGTACTATTCTTTTCATTCCATAAGTGTATTCGAGTTGATGTTTGTGATCGGCACCGGGACAGCGTGGGGTTATAGGAGTATCATCACGCCTCTGTTATAGTATATTGAGATAAACAACCTGTCCAAAGGCAATAATAAGATAATAGTCCACTGACACTATTCACAGGTTAAGGGTATCATTATGTAATGCACGCTGGGCGCATAACCAGTGATTAATCATTACCTGTTAAAACGATAGGAGTAATATCCTCGTACGTCTAGTAATTATTTGCAATTGAGCACTACACCCGGCGTCTCACAAGCATGTTTCATCAGCCTCATTGCGACCCTTTAGGTTGGACCATTCTGGTATTTGCCATCTTTCTCGGCGTATCAGGTGATATACTGGAGGTCCTCGGTCCAACTTGTTGAGCTTCGTCTCAACTTAATCTATAAAGAATAAATGGCACATAAATAAATTATTACACGGCAGAAATATAGAGAACTTGAAAACGAATTGTTAGCCATTCTATCACTTTTAGCAGTAGATCGTACTCACCATTATTTCCTCGAATGAAAACATCCCCGAAAGAATTTGTGACTTTCTCGTTCATTAGCTCCTTAGTGCCTTCTAAAGCAATATTCATAAATCCATCAACGGACTGCAGCTTGCCTGTTGAGAAAATTAGTGTTAGATCATATACAGCACTTTCTCTGTTGACCTACCGTGATATTCCAACCCTGAATGTAATTTGACAATCACATTGTTACCAGTGATATCACCCAAAAAAGCCGAAGACACATCAGGCTTGCTTTCTTCATTCACTTTATTTTCCTCAGGGTATACAGCCTCGTTAGCCATTGTAAGTGATTCACTTCTCGAAAGCTCTCGACAATTGTGTTCCATGGTACCTCACAATTTCATGTTACCCGGCTTTCGTCCCGACCCCATCACGACACGACCTATCACCCATGCTTCACACTGAAATTGTAGAGATCTAAAGGGCTACCGCTGGTGTCCAACTGGGAGTAGACTGTTTATAATAAGATTAGATGGATGGGGATACTGTTTCAGCCGAGAGCCGCCATTTTACAAATAATTAAATCCGAAATGAAGACTTCCAGGTGTATACAATACCTCGAGAACGGTTCTGCTCCCTCGATTGTAGATCTAGATCGTTAGAAACACATAAATGATGAACTCATCCATTGTCATTCTCTTGTACCCTGTGTGCAATGAATCCTCTGTATTACTAATTGTTATCCCATTTCATTAGACAGGCTTTTTTTCGATTGAAATTGTAAGCCGTCCTGTTCCTGTACTCATTACAAAATTCCCATCTCTTACAGATTACTTCAAAATGACCGTGGCTTACTTAATAACAAGACGCCCATGTTGTTACCTCAAACTAAACTCCAGGGACAATGGTTCCTGGACAGGTAACAATAGTAACCTGATATTACCTATATCCAAGTTTTTAATTATTTGTACACTATTACCAGCATATTTTTCAATTAATATTTTTATTTGTTTATTTATTTATTTATTTATTCTCTTTCCAAGGCGATAGGCTAATGAATGGATAAAGCCGCATAATTTGCGGCTTCTATTTTTTTTTTTTTTTTTCGCAGATGATAGAAAATTTCATAGTCACACCCTCATAATCTTTTAACAAAATCATGGTCAAGAAAAAGGTCGACTCCCGCATTCGGGATTTGATTGAGAATGGCGTTCAAGTAAGTGTCGACTGGACTGTTCCGGTTTTTTACAGCAATGCTAATGGCGATTAGAAAAATGAGCGTAGCTTCTTCATTATCGTCGGCGATAAATCAAGGGAACAATTGCCAAACTTGCACATGCTGTTGAATAATGCGGCGGAAAACAAACTTAATAAGGAGATTTTGTGGGCGTATAAAAAAGAGCTTTTAGGGTTTTCCAGTCATCGAGGGAAGCGAGAAAAGAAGATCAAGAAGGAGATCAAACAGGGGAAGCGAGATATGAATACACAAGACCCATTTGAATTGTTCGTGGGAACACAAAAAATCCGTTATGTATATTATAAGGAAACCGAAAACATCCTTGGTAACACGTACGGTATGCTTATCCTTCAAGATTTTGAAGCCATAACACCGAATATTTTGGCAAGGACTATTGAAACTGTGGAAGGTGGTGGATTGGTAATTCTGCTCTTAAAGTCTATGACATCCCTAAAGCAACTATATACTCTAAGCATGGATGTTTATTCTCGATACAGAACCGAAGCTCATTCCGATGTCGTGGCTCGATTCAACGAGCGCTTTTTGCTCTCTTTAAGAGGCTTGGATAAAAATTCACTTGTTATTGATGACGAAATGAACGTATTACCAGCATTGGGTGAAAGAAGAATTACTCGTATACCGCCTTCGGAAGAAAGCTCAACTAAACCCAAGCAAGCAGAGTTGAAAAGGATCAAAGACAGCCTGGAGGATGTGCAGCCAGCGGGAGATTTAGTTAGCAAGGCCAAAACCGTCGATCAGGCTAATGCTTTGCTGACATTCATTGATGCTATTTCGGAAAAGACTCTTCGTAGTACGGTCTCATTGACTGCTGGCCGAGGTAGAGGTAAATCTGCGGCAATGGGATTGGCAATTGCAGCTGCTGTGGCCCATGGCTACTCTAATATTTTCGTTACTTCTCCAAGTCCCGAGAACTTGAAGACTCTGTTTCAATTTATTGCGTTGGGTCTGAAAACTCTTGGTTACGAGGCAGAGACGGATTTTGAAATGTTCAAGTCTACTAATTCAGAATTCAAGGATAGCTTTGTCCGAATCAACATCCACATGATGCGCGACGGCCAGTCTAGCCACCGACAGACTGTACAATATATTCAACCATCTGATTCACATGTATTAGGGCAGGCTGAATTGGTAGTGATAGATGAAGCTGCCGCCATACCCCTACCGTTAGTCAAAAAACTCTTGGGCCCGTATTTAGTATTCATGGCCTCTACAATCAACGGTTATGAGGGCACCGGACGATCCTTGTCGCTAAAACTCATTGAACAGCTTAGACAGCAATCAGTTGGTAAAGGCGGGAGTGCCTCCATGGGTAGAAGAACCCTTCGAGAAATCACACTGGATGAGCCAATTAGATATGCCCCTGGTGATCCCGTAGAAAAATGGTTGAACCAGCTTCTTTGCTTGGATGCTACTATTGGTCGTCGTCATACTTCCAGAAGCATGCCAGAGTTGGAAGAGTGCAACCTCTACTACGTCAACAGAGATGCTTTGTTCTCTTTCCAACCGGTTTCTGAAGCATTTCTTCAAAAGCTCATGGGCCTTTACGTCGCCTCTCACTACAAAAATTCTCCAAATGATTTGCAATTGATGTCGGATGCCCCTGCTCATCAGCTGTTTGTCCTACTTGGTCCTAATGAAGATGGTAAGCTTCCTGAACCTATCTGTGTCATACAAGTCGCTTTAGAAGGTGAAATTTCCAAAAAGAGTATTCTGAGCAGTTTAGGAAGAGGAAAACGAGCTGGGGGTGATCTCATTCCATGGGTGGTATCGCAACAATTCCAGGATGATGAGTTTGCCACGCTTTCTGGAGCTCGAGTCGTTAGAATCGCTACTAATCCAAATTACACAGGTCAGCGATATGGATCCAGAGCTATGGAGCTTTTGAAGGACTTCTACCGTGGCAAATTTACTAATCTCTCTGAAGACATGGATGTAGATGAACAGGACGAGATAAGCCGCGTTAGTGATGCGGACTTGGAAAAGAGCACCTTGGGCACAGAGGAATTGAAGCCAAAGGATGCAAAGAAGCTTCCTCCTCTGCTTTCGCCACTGTCAGATAAGAAGCCTCCAAAATTGGACTACATTGGAGTATCTTACGGTATGACTCAAAATTTGCTCAATTTCTGGAAACGTTCTGGCTTCGCTCCAGTATATCTGCGACAGACTTCAAACGACCTTACCGGAGAGCATACCTGTGTGATGCTGAATGTGCTCAAGGAACAAGAAACATCATGGTTGGCAGACTTTTGCCTTGACTTTAAGAAGCGTTTCCTAGCTCTCTTGGCTTTTGAATTCCGCGAATTCACTACTACATTAGCTCTTAAGGTCATTGAAGCAGCTGATGCTGTTACCTCATACAGAGAAGTGAAATCAGGCTTAACCAAGGGAGAACTTGATCGTCTACTATCACCGTATGATCTCAAACGGTTGGAATCTTATGCAAACAACACTCTGGACTACCACGTTATTGTGGATCTGCTTCCGTTAATTGCCACTATCTACTATGATGGCAAGCTTCCAAAAGACTTTACACTTTCACCTGTCCAAAAGTCAATTCTTTTGGGTATTGGTCTTCAAAAGAAAAATATTGAAGATATGGCTAAGGAGCATAAGATTGAAGTGAGTCAATCCCTGGCGATGTTTGCCAAGCTGGCTCGTAAGGTTGCAAAACATTTCAGAGAAATTCAAACTAAAGCAATCGACGAATCTTTGCCTGAATTTCAGGATCAAGTTCTTGATGAAATGAATGGTGAGCCGCGGAAAACCCCTGATAGCAGGGCCAAACCCGACGACGCTAAAAGTGAGGAGATCGCTCAAGATGAGGAGGACAGTGAAGACGAAGACGAGGAGCTTGATGAAAAGAATGCTGAATTGAGGGCCAAGCAAAGAGAGTATATTGACTCCCTGGATATGGACAAATATGCCATTCCTCAAGATGTCGACTGGGACTCAAACTCGGTGAAAAAAGCTGCAAAGTCTGGAGGAAAAGTTAGCATAAAAAGTACTAACAATGATGCCAAGCGAAAGAGCAATATGGACGACATTGTTGAAGAGGAGATGAATGCCTTCAACAAAAAGCAAAAGAAACTAAAGAAGTCAAAGCGTTAACTCTAACTTAATTTAATAGATTATCTATATACATATTTTGCTTAAGAAGCCTGTTGTGTTTATTAGACAGTTTCACAGCTAGCCCATATTACTAGGGGCAACATTTCACGAATTGAAGGAGATCAGGCCGAGTGGGCGAACTGTAGCTTGTGGAAATAGGATTGTCGAATACGGCACTATAGATCGGCAAACGGGGTGCCGGCGCCGAAGGATATTTTAGCAGCTGTTGGGGGCAGACCGGCTGGGGAACTTTGAAGCTAGGTATGGATGTTAAAGCGGTCTTGAAGTATGGCTCCAAGGGCACATTAGGTGCCCTTGTTTTAGGATACTTTGGTATCATTAAGCCATTGCAATTCTATGCGAGGTTGCTTGTCTATCTCATTGCAGTGGCCTTTTGCGCCCTTTCTGGAGTCCCGCTATCCATTTTCTTCACTTTGATCGGAAAACAGGGGCTCTCTCAATGGGCTATTGCCCGGATGTTTTATTATACCTGTCGGGTCGTGCTTGGAATTAAGGTTGTGATAAAGAACCCAGAAGCACTCAAGACTCGGCCAGCAGTTTTTGTTTCTAACCATCAATCCGAGCTAGATTTGATCATTCTGGGTGCTACCTTCCCCAAATACTGCAGCGTCACTGCAAAGAAGAGCTTGAAGTATTATCCACTTTTGGGTTGGTTCATGGCCCTTTCTGGTTCTGTGTTTATTGACCGAAAGAAGCGAGAAGACGCTCTCAAAGCATTCGCTGATGCTGCACAGAAGATGCACACTAAGAAGCAAAGTGTATTTATGTTCCCTGAGGGCACTCGTTCTTACAATGAGGCTCCTGGTCTCTTACCATTTAAAAAGGGAGCGTTCCACTTTGCAGTTCAGGGCCAGGTCCCAGTGGTCCCTTATGTGTGCAGCAACTATTCGAAGATAGTTAATTTCAAGAAGAGAATCTTCACTCCAGGAACGATTGAAATCGAAGTTTTGGACCCTGTGGACACAAAAAATATGACAAGGGACGATGTTCAAGGTCTCTATGAAAAAGTTCAATCTTCTATGCTGAAGACCACCCAATCACTTGGCTATGGTCCGGATTTTGCAAAGAAGACAATTTGATTTTCCTATAGATGAACTTTATAGAGCCACAAACAACATTTTTATCGTCTACTAATTGTAGTCTGTTACACTCCACGTCATGATCGTTTTCTCTTATCTATTAAGTAATATTAACTCTCATGTTTTATTGGGATAGGTCGAACGCAACAGATGCTCTTGCTCTAATGTACTAAATGCCCGAGCTTCTCTGATGCTGCGAAAACATACTATTTTTTGGTGACTGGAGTGCTCTCCAAGGAAGCACTCGCATTACCACAGAAAAGTCTAAGAGGATATAAGACTCGCAGCCCATTGAAGTACTTTTCGAGGCGACCAGTTCATCTCAGATGGCACGTTCACATCAGAAACCGATGGGTCAAATTGTCCCTCTACATCGCCGTCCTTGAACATGTGCTGATGATTCTTGACGTATCCTGGCCAGACTATTTTGTCAAAGTACCCCGGCGGATCCGTCCAAAAGCCTTCCAAGGTTGCATAGCCGTCTCTAGCTTCACGGCGTTGCTTCAGCACTTCATACGGTGCACGCAGCATAAGCTTTACATCAAACAAATCTACTACCGGACTGGATTCGTGAAAAAGCATGATCCCATCCACTAGGATTATCCGTTTTGCGCGATTAGAAATCGTCGACTTGATGTCGTCGATGTCCTGTGTGCTAGCGGTTGTCGGGCCAAGGGTCTGAGTTTCCTCTAATGATTTAAACGACTTGGGAAGCTGTCCATGCTCCCTTACATGCTCTAACACACGTTTCAGATAGTCAAAATCAAATGCCTCAGGGCAATCCCAATCCTGAAGGCCATTGACGCTTATAGGGATTTCTCGATCAGTTAAATAGAAATCATCTTGATACACAATCACTGAATTGGGAAACACCCTGCGGAGATCTCTAGTTAGCGTCTACCTGTGTCATTAGTTAACCTTGCTTATAGTTTTCCGTATGGCTGCTCATACGCTTTTACCTGCACTCGATGGCCCACTTATACCCACAACGAGTGTCTCCATAATTGGGATCATGACAGAAAGACACAACGACACAACGTTTTTGATCAAGTCGCACGCACCACCATGTTGCATTCTGCGAGGGAGCATCCAGACTTGCTCTTATTTACAGGGGATACGTATTAATAAGGCAAGCTAGAAATCGTATTTCTTGCGTTCCCCACTCAACGTGTTATATTAAAATTAGGCAGTCTCTTCTACATAACAGCAGTTTCAGCAGGTTAGCATTTGTTCCTTTTTTTCAGTAAATTCCATGCAACCGATTATTAGTCCCTGGTCCAGCAGGCTGACTCGGAGTCAGATCTCTCGCCGTGTTGTAAGTATGAAAGTTGGGAAGTGGTGAAGTTTTCTACATCACCATCATGTCGGACCCAATCAACGCTAACCCTACAGTGTTAGACGAGTCTGATTTGCCTACTCGTCAAACTGAAAAGAAACTAGGGATTGTAGAGGATGCTGGGCTAGTTAATTTGAAGCAGCTTCCGGCATATACATTTTCATTATTTTCACACCAACAAGACGACGTACAGAGGGATTCGTCGTCGCCACCGTCGCTTACGTCCGACGCAAGTAGTGGCAGTGAAGATGAGTTAGAAGAAGAAAACGAACCTATTGATGCGCAGGAGATTTATGATCTGATTTCTTCTATATCTGATCCAGAACATCCCCTAACTCTCGGACAACTTGCAGTGGTCAGTCTGCAGGATATCCAGGTTATTGACAATGGAAATGTGGATGAAATGGCCGAAGTAATAGTTTTGATAACCCCTACGATCACTCATTGCAGTCTCGCTACTCTCATTGGTTTGGGTATCCGCGTTCGGCTCGACCGATGCCTCCCTCCTCGATTCAGAATAACTATCAAAGTGAAAGAGGGCACGCATCAAAGTGAGGGTCAGGTTAATAAGCAGCTGAACGACAAAGAACGAGTGGCTGCAGCATGCGAAAACGAGCAATTATTAGGCGTAATCTCTAACATGCTCGCTACTTGTAAATAGGTCGTTGTTCATCACTCATGCATTCTCTCGAGATGATGTATTACTGTCTGAATAGCATAGCAAATTCCGCAACTGCTGAGCCTCTGACGTTTACCAGTCCCATTCCTTATTTTATACGCTCCCCTTTAATTAATTCATACCAAAATCTCTGCTAGTGGCTTCTGTGACCAGGGCTAAAAATTGTAGGTGCAAGATGGCAATTCTATGTACATTTTCGACTCTACTCGAGTCTTCGGTACTTATTCACCTTTACTCTAATCTCTCAGCTGATGCGCTATAATTTAAAGACAAGCTCAATTGGCCCAAAGATTCAGTTCAACGAGCTGAGATTTCAAGCAATGCAAACAATAAACTGTACGCATATTTTTATTTATTCATCATTAGTATATTAATATTTGTTTTTCTTTTTTCTTTATCATGTGCCATCAGTATTCTGCATAATGTGGGGTAGAGATTGGGACCGATATCTGATAAGCAACAAAGAGGTGGAACATTTTGTCCGACTGCGAATTAGTTTTAACAATGTCTGTGCCAAAGACAATGACAGCATATGTAATTGAAGGCACTGGTGGTCGTGTGGTGAATGATGTTTTGGTGCCAGAAATTGAACCGCATGAAGTTTTGCTACGCACTAAAGCCGTGGCAATAAACCCGACAGATTGGAAGCATTGTGTCTATCGACAAGGCCCGCAGGGCTCAATTTTAGGGTGTGATGTATCTGGTGAAGTCGTCAGGACGGGAAAAGATGTTCAGAATATAAATATTGGAGACCAATGTTTTACAATGGTCTCCGGGGGCTCTACGGAGACTCCAGGACGTGGAGCATTTGCAGAATATGTCGCTGCCGATTCCCGCTATTTGTTCAGAATGAATAACCACTTGTCTTCTACTACCGATTCATTCGTACCCGCTGGCCGTGTCGCTACTCTTGAAGGTGCCGCATCATTACCGATTGCACTTCTAACTGTCGGTCCAACTCTGGGGTATCTGGATAAGTTGAAAATTGAAGCCAACTCTGTCGGAAGTAACAAATATTACCTTGTATGGGGAGGTGCGTCTTCCGTTGGTATTGTTGCCACACAATTTGCCCGGTTTTTGGGATTCAAAGTCGTGGCTACCTGTTCACCGAGAAATTCACAATTGGTGGAGTCGATGGGTGCAGAAAAGACGTTCGATTACCGAGCCCCAGATGTAGTCGGCCAAATAAAAAGTTACGTTGGTGAAAACTTGGAAATAGCCTTTGACACAATTTCTACCGCGGAAACCATGCCACTCGTTAATGACACTCTTCCGACTGTAAGGCCCGTCAATCTGGATGCAACACTTGATATAGATGATAAAATTAAAGATCGCAAACCGAACGTCTCATATGGAATGCATTTGGGCTATCTTTGTCAGGACAAGATGAAAAAGTTTGGTGTGGACGCAAAACCAATATACAGCCCCCCGGGCCTTCATGAACTGTCACGAGAACTGGTCAAAATTATGAACAAGTTGCTGAATGATCCAGCGGTAAATCTAAAACACATGCCTTGTAAGATCCTTTCGAATGGTTTTAACAGTGTCACGGAGGGCCTCGATATTGTCCGCACCGGCAAAAATTCTGGAGTAAAGATTGTTATCAATAACCTATAGCTTTGTCATGTATGCCACTAAATACTAATCTCAGTTTGTTTTTATAGTAAAGCCTTGTCAGGATACCTCAAATTTTCATACTACTGGTCGCCATAGTATGTAGATGTTTTACAAAGAAACTTCCTTATACCTATTAGTAATTAATACCAGACGAAGTCAACTGCTGAACTTCGCGTCAAGTCTAGGACCAATTTCTATTTTTTTTTTTTCTTTTTTTTTTTTTTTTTTAGCCAATAGAACCAAATCTGAGTAACTACCCTCACAATATACTTCTCTCTCGAAACCCCTCTCGTCTCTGGCCAAGCACTCATTAAAAAGCAGATAAGGGATGTGCATGTATGCACGTGAGTTGCGCGGCTTGCGGGTGGGAGCCTAGATCTAGGCAAATTAAAATTGTGGGACGTACATCAGCCGGGCATAAAAGACGATAGGGGTTTTTCTTTTGTTTACAGTTCTTTTGTTTGGCTGTAGCCTATTAATATGACGGACATGGGGGTTGATGCGTCAGTTGTCAGGCTAGACAACGACGAAGTCATCAAGCTCCCGCAAGAATGTCAACCGTTCACCATTCCCGTTGGCCAACTCACATATTTTGATGAGGAGGAAGGCAAAGAAAAGCAACTGAAAATAGATGATTGGGCCTTATATTTCCTTCCTGGATGTAAAGATACCGAGGGTATTGAACGGCTTGGTCGACAGATGACTATCCATGAGCGCGACCCATTTTACGGCTCAGTAACCCCCATAGCCTATACTGCTGCAGCCACAACGGTTATGTCCTGGTTACTATTGCTACTGCTGTTTCTATCACAGCAATACCGTCCCCTATTGCAGAAAGCAGCCACGCTAGCTATCGCAATCACACTCACAATTTCTCTGGTAGATACCACCAACTCGTTAGAACGACAGTATGCATACGGATATCAAGATGCAGACCAACTGCGCAGCGAAGTATATAACGGGACTGCATTCCAAATTTTGAGGATAATTTCTGGTGTTATCCTCTGGTTCTCTCATATTCAGGTGGCCCTAAGACTATACAAACGCACCTGGCAAAGGGTGAGTATCAAAGTAGTAGGCACGGTACTCATCATTCTTGATCTCATTGTACAATGCCTGTCAAACTTCTACAAACCTGTGGCTATATACAGTAAACGGTTCCAATCGTCGCTTTACATTCTGCTCTACGTGCTGGAACTAGTGATTTTGGGTCTATACGCCATAATTGTCATTATTTATTCGGCTCGGAAGAGAAAATATGCGTTTCATCACAAAGCTTTGGCCGTCGGATGCATTTCAATCGCGTCATTATTACTTCCAGTTGCATTTGTCACTATGGGCGTGGCTAACTACTGGCTTGCGGGCTGGACTGGTTTTGCAACTCGCGTTTGCAGCATCTCAGCCACTGTCATCATTTGGGGTTGGATAGATATAATTGAGCGCATAGAAAGCGATCAGCTGAAATCCGGTGTCATGGGCCGCCGCATAAAGAAAAACCGGTCACTTGGCCTGGACAGTAGCAATAGCACGAATGACGATCAAGGGCTGGCTGAAAACCCTACTAACAATAATAATGAAAATAATAGCAGCGGAGGTGATGAACACCGCGGTTTTCCGTGGTCATGGTTTAAATATCGTTGGGTCATTTTCCGTGGAGATTCTGCAAACAGTGGTTCTACAAGCTATGGTCAGCCAATTGGCATCCAATCACCGCTTGCTAGGGAGATTAGAATTCCGATGGAAGATCCACCCACAACAGTTCAGGCGTCGGATAACGAGGGCCTTGCACGTCATGTTCATCCAGTGCGCACAAATTACGATTTGGGTCAACGCATGACACCGCAGCCAAATATTTATAATCCGGACACGAACAGTTGCATACATCTTCCCCGGACTAACAATGAGCAATATAATGGTGATGTTGTTGAGGAAATGGATCTCTCGCATCCCACTAGGTACAATCATGAAATTTCAGATGATGAAGAATATTATGTGGTCACAAGGATCAATGATGCATCAACTACAAATTCAGCCGAACAAGTGCATTCTTCTCCTCCTCAGTCTACATCTCCGCCTCCTGATTTCTTCCCTCCGCTGCCCAATTTTGAACCAGGCGATTACTGGGATGAAAAAGCCCCTCCCCCTCCCTCTACTGACTGAGGTAGTATATTTATTAATGTTAACCACAATATATACATATTGGCGATTTTTCCTACTTGAAAGATGTATGTTTTATCTTTTGTCAACAACGAATTTTGAGATGCTGCAAGCAAACCTAAGGACATTTTCCCAGTGCATTTGACGGAAGTAATTCTAGAATGATGTCGCCTACCGTAGAACTTTCGAGAATATTCCTAATGGGGAAGGAGGGGTGAACATAAATACATCGAGATGTCCACGGATTTGCCACCTGAGTAAAATAGTACTATAATGAATCGAGTACTTGCATTGAAGAATAGCAGTAGATTTCCAGGAAGGTATGGGATGCGAACGATGCAGAGGACTTATCCTCGGACCGCTGGCATATTGAGCATGCGATTGCCTTTGATCGGTGCTGTAAATCAGAAGCGATACATGTCGAGCGGCGGAAGAGGGCCTCAAGGATTTGGCGCTATGGGTGGACCGCAGCAACCATTGGGTAATAATGAAGAACAAAAGAGCGCTTTGGAAACATATGGTACGGATTTGAGTAAGCTTGCTAATGAAGGTAAGCTGGATCCCGTCATTGGTCGTGAGAAAGAGATTCAAAGAACCGTTCAAATCCTTTCAAGGCGGACGAAAAATAACCCTGCATTGATTGGTTCTGCTGGCACAGGCAAAACTGCTATTATGGAAGGGCTTGCTCAACGTATTGCAAAAGGTCTAGTACCGGATAGCATGAAGGACAAGAGGATTGTCTCGCTGGACCTTGGAAGCTTGATTTCTGGTGCAAAATTTCGGGGTGAATTCGAAGAGCGATTGAAGGCAGTTTTGAAAGAAATTGAAGCTGAGGATGGCAACGTGATTTTATTTATTGATGAATTGCATATTTTGTTGGGCTTGGGCAAGAGCGAAGGTAGCGTGGATGCGTCGAATTTACTCAAGCCAGCGTTGGCTAGAGGTCAATTGCAATGCTGTGGTGCGACCACTACTGAGGAGTATCGAAAGTATATTGAAAAGGATGCTGCCTTGGCTAGGAGATTCCAGGCTGTTCAAGTTTCAGAGCCTACGGTTCAGGATACAGTGAGCATCCTTCGAGGTTTGAAGGAGAAGTACGAGGTGCACCATGGTGTAAGAATCACTGATGCGTCCTTGGTTACTGCTGCTGTATACTCGAACAGATATATCACTGACCGATTCTTACCTGACAAGGCAATTGATTTGGTAGATGAAGCATGTTCTGCTCTACGACTACAACACGAATCAAAGCCAGACGCCATTCAAGAGCTAGATCGCGCGGTCATGACGATCCAGATTGAACTTGAATCACTAAAGAAAGAGACGGATGCTTTGTCTGTTGAGAGGAAGGAGAAGTTGGAACGAGATTTGGAATACAAGCAAGGCGAACTGAAAAGGTTGACGGATCTATGGGAAGAGGAGCGTAAAGAAATTGAGGTTGTGAAAAATGCGAAATCTGAATTGGAGCAGGCCAAAGTGGAGTTAGAACTTGCACAACGTAACGGAGACTTTGGCAAGGCTTCAGAATTGCAATATTCTCGTATTCCAGAACTTCAAAAAAGAGTTCCAGATGAACAATTCTCAAAGAAGGAGTCGACATTGTTACATGATTCTGTAACCTCTGAAGATATTGCTCGAGTTATTTCGCGAATGACTGGAATCCCCACTCAATCTCTCATGAGAGGTGAAAAAGATCGCTTGATTTATATGGAAGATGCTCTGAAGAAACGTGTTGTAGGTCAAGACGAAGCGATTAAAGCTGTCGCTGACGCCGTTCATTTGCAGCGTGCTGGATTGACCAATGAGAAACGTCCTATCGGCAGCTTCATGTTCCTTGGTCCTACCGGTACTGGCAAGACGGAGCTTACAAAGGCGCTAGCACAGTTTCTCTTTGATGATGAAAAGTCCGTCGTCAGGTTCGATATGAGTGAATTCCAAGAGCGCCATTCTGTGGCCCGCTTGATCGGATCGCCCCCGGGTTATGTTGGTTATGAAGAGTCCGGCGAATTGACTGAAGCGATCAGACGTAAGCCTTATGCTGTGGTCTTATTTGATGAAATGGAAAAAGCTCATCCGGATGTGTCCAAGCTCCTTCTACAAGTTATGGATGAGGGTACGTTGACTGATGGTCAGGGCCGCAAAGTGGATTTCAAGAATACTATAATTGTCATGACTAGTAACATTGGGCAAGATATTCTCATATCCGATAAGGAACTTCTAAACGATACAGGAATTGTTAGTCCAGAGACAAAGGAAAAGGTCGCCGAGGCCATGAAACACTACTATCCTCCAGAATTCATCAACCGTTTAGATGACACTGTTGTTTTCAACCGACTATCCAAAGATGCCCTCAATAGCATTGTTGACATCCGTCTCCAGGAAGTTCAAGAACGTATTGAAAATCGACGTATCAAATTGGATGTTGATGAAGCTGGCAAGAAGTGGTTGGTCGATAAAGGCTACGACCCTCTCTATGGTGCTCGTCCTCTAAATCGTTTGATTCAAAAACAGATCCTTAATCCTCTCGCAATTCTTTTAATTAAAGGCTTGGTACGAGCGAACGAAACAGTTCACGTTACGGTGAAAGATGGTGCTCTCACTGTACAACCAAACCATGAACTTGGTGAGGATGAAGAAAATTAAGGTAACTTATTCATGTATATATTTTGGCATATTGTAAATAAATATAATTCAGTGGCTCTCGATAGTTCGTTCCGAATCCAATACATTACCCAGGTAAATTGCAGAATAAATCCTTGAGCTTTCGACAGTTCGACCCTGTATCCATATTTACTCAGCCAATTCATATATTTTCATATCTACCTACTTCCAATATCAAGTGTATAAATATAAGCAATAGCGTTTTTTAACCGGTGCCAGCGTAGAGGCTTATCTTGAGCCGATGGGAGGTTGTAATATAATTGAAAAGCTGACCCCGAGCTCCGAAGACAACGAGAAAAATTAATGTTCTGTCGATTAGCAAAAAATCCGGCAACACAAAAAACGGGATTATGGAGGAACTTCCATATTCATAAAGTTCTGTTGAAGGAGTTCCAGAAGGAGCCGTTTGATAGGGAAAGTTTGGCTACTAGGATTGAGAGTAGTTTCAGCGCCGATACAATCAGCCCCCAGGTCGTTCAGGACGCATTGAAAGCATGCGCTAAGTTAGAGGATTTGTACAAGCATTCTTCTTCAGCTCATTCTCCTATTCCTGAAACCTCGCCAGAAAAAGCTAGGGTCCTTATACGAAGGATAGTTGAAGATCCCAAAGCCCCGTTGAATCGGGAAATCCTGCACTCTTATTTTGTGGCTAATCCACCGCCGTCATCTGAGTCCTGTGTGGAAGTAATGAAGGCTTTTTACGAAAAATCTAAAGACCATATTCCAAAAGAACTGGCACTGATCCCATTTCGCCGTGCAGTTTACAACGCAGACTTCAGTAATGCTTTTGCTTTGATGGACGCCTCAGTGAATTCTCCAAGGTATAAAGGAATGATTCGTGGCCAGTGGAAGAAATACGGGCTTTACTGGGCTGGATCTGTTGCCACAATCCTTTCTGGTTTAGAATTGCTTTTACAATCCGGGTTGGTCGGCGTTTGGACCAGCACAGGAATGGTGCATATGATGGTTTTGACTTACCTGACGAGTGTGTCAGCCTATGCAGGCCTAGCTTTTGGTGGTAGGGTTTCGGGAAGTGGTGAAGTTCTCAAATGGGCCCAAGGCACTATTACTTCTCACTGGTTCTCTCATGCTGCGGAAATGCGAATGGCGTCACTAATGGCAGATATTAATCGATCTCTTCCGGAGAACCAGGGTGAAACTTCGTACAAACTTCGCCAGGATCTGTACAAGCGCAAGATGACTGTTGTTGAACTTGAAGACGAGACGCTATTAAAGGAATACTGGGCTAAAGGTGGAGAAGGGTTTGAATGGATAGAGCCTGATCAAGATCCAGCAGAAATCATCTGGCGTGAAAAGATGGATAAAACCCGGGCTCAGCGGATCGGCTCCCCTTATTCTGCCCAACCGGATGAAAATTTCCAGTGGGCAGACCAAGTGATACAAAACTCTCTTCCCCATGCGTCTTTGGTCGATACGAACCGTTCAGATAATCAGCTTCCCCCTTCTTCTTAGTCTTGTAAATATTGTATATAATCCAACATGCCAGGGTTGTAATCCGGAAGAGCAATTTCTCGCGTTCCCCTTTTATTGCTTCTATATACCTTTTGTCGTTTCTAATCTAGCAGAGGATTATGTCCAAAAGGGTTTTTCCGAACGTTTTCCCGTTGTATGGAGAGTCAAATGCTACGTCGGTTCGGTTGCCCTCACCTTTGACAAGCCAACGATTTTCATCACCCTTAGATACATCATCAAGTTTTAGTCTGCCTCGCTTGTCGACAATTGTATGTCCGCGAGACCATTCTCCCTTTGTTTCGACTCTAACGTCCACATGCTTCTCGATTTTCCAGCCGTCTAATTCACCACGAGCAGCACAGATCAGGTACCATGCTGCTAGCGGATCATGAAGTTGCATCTGAGGTTTGCCCTCTTTAAGTCTTTCCATGTTTCTGAAGGTAGAATTAATCCAAGCTTTACACCATTCGGCTAGGGGCGATTTGTTTGAAAGTAGCGGATCAACCTTTTGGTTAAAATCAGCCTCATCTAAGACATGGGTTTCGGTGATGTCCAATGGTAGGAGCGTAATTGGTATGGCTTTTGGGAAATTTGACAAGGTCTTCTTTGCAATCTCTGGCAAAGTTGTTGAATTGTTTGTAGATGACAGTGCATAGACGATTGCTGATGCTAGTGGGTCAGAATATACATTGAATTCTGCTAGAGGTGAAACGTTTCCGGGGTGATTGATAGCTGCGCCCATGACAGCGATCTCTTTCACGCGAGAAAAGGTCTCTGGGTCAATCTCAGCTGCCTTAGCAATATTCTGCAACGGGCCGATTGCACAAATTGTGACCGTGTCGGGTTCTTCTCGACGAAGCACCTCAAGGATCTCCTCATATGATGGTCGTTGAGAGGGCACAAATCCAACGCTGTCTGCAACCTCTGCCACTTGCTCCTTTGCAGACTTAAAAAGATCCAGATGCGACTGGGGTGCTGTGAATTGGGGTACAATTGTGTGGGAGTTGCCTAAGCCGTCATTTCCGTGGAAATATGTAGCATCAAGCTTGGTTCCATCAAGAGCGGTAGTTAGGCCGACACTTACTATAGGCTTGGCCTTATCAGCCCAGGGACATGGTTTATCAAGCTTTTCTCGATGCGCCTTCTCCTTTTCAAGTACGTTAAACAGTGTTGCCGTATTTCTAAGCGAATTTTCAGTGTCACAGTTGCCAAAAACCAATGAAATTAGCTTCAGATCAACGTCGCGGACGCACATGGCCAACAAAATCGCTAAGACATCGTCTACCCCTGGATCAGAGTCAATAATAAGCTTAATCTTTTGTTTGTCGACCGTCATTTGAATGATAATAAATAACAATATACACAGAGAAAAAAATAAAATGAGAAAATCCGTCCATACGTCTGACCCTCCGCCGACGAATTCCGCCGGCCTCCGATATGTGGGTCCTAGCGCAGCCCCGCCTTTTCAAACCACGGAACGTGGATTAAACTCAACGAGTACCATGCATCATTTGTATGTTGCCATAAGTCAAGAGTGGTTATGTATAGGAAGTGCTTTTTGGTGGTCTATTTTATTGGCTTAATTGAACTAGTTCGCTTGTATTAGTTGTCTATGCTCTATTTCACCCCCCACTCACTGATATATCATCAAGTATATCTATATGCCGTTTCCGTTATGCGAACAATATTAAGATAGACATACACTTTCACCATGTCAGTACCATAAGGTTTATTTATTTTGTCCACCAAATAAGTCGAAATGCCTGAAAGGATCAGGTTATAAACATTTGATGCTCAAAAACAAAATCTGTCCGAACTCTTCTACTTAATGTGCTATTACGGCTCTTACAGCAAGTAGCCTGTTTTTTGGTCAGCCGCAGCTTTTTCAGGCTTTGTCCGTGTCTAGTGCATGTAAGCATGGAGTAGGTGAATAAAAATCTTTTAGTCGGGGCATCATGGGTAATTAAGTCAGTTAGAATTATAATACAAATTAAACTTAACTTATATCTGTCTCTGCTTATCCTTCCAAAAATGATTGCAAGGTTTACATTTATAATTTGCTTTTTTAGATACAATATCTAAATATTCACAGAGAGGTTATGAAGAACCAATTACTTTTTGTCTTATCGTTCATTTATATTAATAATAGTATCTCTCATAATCCTTTTTAATATATTTAACATGTGCACGGTGCATCATTAGAAACAGAATAATCATTTTAAGATGTGTCTTCCTGGATGGGCGTTGCAATTCTGTATTCATCGGGTATGACATAACAGTCTAAAGGATGGACTCCAGTTTCAGAGTTTGTCTATACATTAGCCCATAAGATAAGCAGCACACAAAAGGATAGTATTAGTATTCAACCATTTATTATGTTGAGCAGCTCATTTGAGGAAGTAAAATAATTTGTTTCCGAGCACGTACTATATTATAGTAATATATGATCCACATTAGACAGAAAAATACATACAGGCCTGGCATTTTGCATATTAGGCTCACGCCCCTTCACAAGAACAAAACAAGCCAGTGATTGCCTCCAAATTCAACACTTTCAAAATTCCTGTCATTAACCGCCTCTTTCCCGGCACTAATTTCTAAGGTAATATTACATTATATTTGATTAGTCAACTTAATTAGGAAACGCTTTGTTTACTTCTTACCCTATTAGTTTTTTTTTTTTCAGTCAATAGTTTATTACTACATAATAATACGTACTGATACTAACGAGAAATACTGCTCCTTGGAGGAGTACGCTCTGAAACCATAGAATTAACCAGTTACCAAAAATTCATCAGCAGCAAATCCAAGACAAGCAGGGCCTCATACCCTGGATGAGGTTACTCCTATGGATCGGCCCGATG
>JAJMBO010000193.1:0-19683 GCA_030585065.1 Blastobotrys persicus
CTATTTTACCACACCATACGAGGAGGCGGTGAGGCATATGCTCAGTGTTCACGTATATCTTTAAGGCTAGATTTATTCAATGAGAAGGCGTTGCAAATCATATCTCATCGCATCGCCGAGGTCGGGTTAATGGAGGTCACACATTAATCCGAACTTCCCAGATGAACGTTTTTTGTGGGGGGACAGTTTGAGCCCACCGACTCGCTCAGGACCTTAGTCCACCAGAGGCAGTTTGAGCACACAGAGTCTTTTCACGACGTTACTTCGTATATATAGATATATAGATATGTAGTTATAGGTTCTGTGTTAGTCCTGAGGAAAAGTAATTAATCGCAAGGGAGTTTGGAACTATTGAATATGGAATAGCCGCCTGGCTTGGTCCTTGTTGACTAATGCGGGCCACTTTAACGGGCGTAATAAAATAATTGAATCCTGAATTCTAAATACTAATAACAGCTTCGTATTCTGATGACGAGTATAAGAGTCAGTAGACACAGTCTTAACTAAACTCATTTGAGTTGAAGCTGAAAATTGGTTAGTTACTCAGCCTTTGTTGAATAACCCTGATTATATATAAACCGAGTATGTATGAAAGAGCAATCTATTTGTCTAAAGTAAATTGAAGCATTGTGAATGAATGTTTTTTAAAGGTGTATCCAGCGGAGTTGATTTCGTCAAAGGCCGAGGACGATTCTTGTGGCACAACGGCGTTCGGGGATTCGAATGTATTTTGTTTAGAAACATCGTCGTCATACAGAGTCCACACCTTGACACTGGATTGGAATTTTCCTTCGAGAGACAGTTTGGCAGAAATATCATCCTCAAGAGAACGGTTCACAACAGCCACAGTCAGTGTGTTATCATTAATGGCTGCACTGACATCGAGAAGCGCAATGTGTGATTCCACGCCTTGTGCCCAATGAAGCTCACCTTCAAAGCCTTCTGTCGGTCCCTTATATAATGGGGAGGACACGTGAAGGTTCAGACTCTTGCCGCGCATGTGCTCGGAGAAGAGTACAAAGGGGTAATATGTGGTTTGAAGCACGAGTCCATCTTTGGACGTCAAGATTGGCGAGATGACGTTCACCGCTTGAGCAATGTTGGCCATAGCAACATCTCTAGCCTGCCTAATAAACACATTGAGCCAACTTGCTACTGCCAATGCATCGGTGAGATCGTAAACTTGTTCAGCTCCATGCTGTCCGGGGGCTTTTACTGGATCCCAAACGTTCCACTCATCAAAGCAGATTTTAACTTTAGCGTCAGGCTTGTTTTCAGTGACCTTGGCCAAATCAAGTAGCTTGGACACTATTTGAATGCCCCTCTCCGCGGCAGCAGGCCCGGTGACGTTTTTGTAGTAATCGGCATTACAGGTGTAGAGATGGATGGAGTACATATCGACCATGCCAATGAGCTTTTGAGACACCTCAATGTCCCACTTGTCGAATCCAGTACATCCACAGGCAACTAGCTGGATGCTGGAATCGAGGAGTTTCAATGCTTTCGCCCATTGATACGCCTTTTTGGCGTAATGCTCAGCCGTATCTTGTTCCACCTGCCAGGGTCCCCAAATTTCATTTCCAAGACCCCAATATTTAACGTTGTAGGGTTTTTCCCGTCCGTTTTTGCGACGAAGGTTGGCATAATATGTGTTCCCATCAGAATTGCAGTATTCGAGCCAGGCAAGTGCCTCGTCCAAAGTACCAGTACCCATGTTCAAACATAGATATGGCTCATAGCCCATCTCTTCGCACCATTGCATAAACTCATCTGTGCCAAATTGGTTGGACTCTTCATTCAGCCATGCCAATTCAACCCGTCGAGGACGCTTCTCTTTTGGTCCAACACCGTCCAACCAGTGGTACTGGGCACAGAAGTTACCACCGGGATACCGAACAACTGGCATCTTCATTTTCTTAAGAGCCTCAGCCACATCAGTTCGGTGACCCTTCTCATTTGTGAGACCGTTTGTATCTTCATAATCTACAATTCCGCCATAGACACATCTGCCCATGTGCTCCACAAAGCCACTGTAGATGTTGTCATTAATATCAGCGAGCACCCTATCAGGGTCCACCTTCACAGTCCCTGAAGACCTATCACGAGACTCCACAATTGTTTGAACGGTTTCAGACATGTTATTATTGACTATCTGTGGGGCAGCTATTCTTTCTTCTTAAATCCCCCTCCCTCCCCATTCATGCCACCTATTTTCCCTATTTACCCGTTATTACCCCACATCCCCGGAACCCCGCATACTACAGATTTTGGACCCTCGGACTTTTTGAACGTTTTCGTGGGGCGAGAGAACCGTGTTGTCTAGGCCAAGTCTTTGGCCGCGCTGTTGCTGTTTTGGCTAAATCGCTGATTCAACCGATGTTCTAAGGTTTATACGTGGAGAAGTACCTAAACTGTCGGCGACAGTCTCGCCGTACTTGACGGCTTCATCCGAAAAATTTCGGCGACCTAATATTCCGCAACAGCAGGAACAATATCCTTTCCCCCCCCCATCTATGCAGCTACTAGTCGTTAACACTCTGCAGTGTACTCAGTCCTTTCCACCGATATCCTACTTCTATTCATTCATGTGCAGCTTTGAAGCTATCCGAATGCAATTGATTGATCATAGTCCGGTTTCCCTACACCATAGACTTAACTAACAATAGCTTCCAGTATTTTGCTGCTGCTAAATTGCCGATCCAACGCACATCGGATTTTTAAACGGTTCATAGCGATTGCGGGGTAGAACCGTATATATACGGCGAGATGTTTCACTGAATTTTAAATTCTTTTGAATAAAGAGAAGAATGCGTTTTTTCCCAATAATTGCACTTACTGCTGTTGCCTCTGCAAAGGAGGGTTTCATTGACGGTTCCACTTTTGACTTATTGAACAATTCCGTCGGCGGGACATTTGTCAAAGAGCCAAAGTTTACAGTTACCAATACCCCTGACTGGCCAGTTCCTAGTCCAGTGACAGGTGATACTGAACCATGGGGAGGCGTTCATATTCATGATCCGTGCATCGTGAAACATGACGGATACTACTATTCATTCACTACTCACGACTTGGTTCAGATTTCTCGGGCCAAAACAATGGAGGGACCATGGGAGAAGGTTGGAAGTGTACTTAACGGCCCCAGTATCATTGATAACTCTGGCAATGGAGATCCTTGGGCACCTGATGTCCATAAAGTCGGCGATACCTTCTATTGCTACTACTCTGTATCAACTTTTGGAAGCCAAAACTCGTCAATTGGACTTGCAACGTCCAAGACATTAGAGCCGGGATCCTGGACTGACCACGGTGCCGTACTAACTTCGAGCCCTGATGCTCAGCACCCTCTCAATGTTTCAAATGCAATTGACGCCAACCTTATGGTCGTGGAAAGCAAAGACGAGGTCAAGGAGGCATATTTGCTATGGGGTTCGTTCTGGTCAAACATTTGGGGTGTGAAGCTTAATATCGATCTTTCTGTTCCTGAAAACGCTTTCGACTCAGCAATTCACTATGCCTACGATGGAACTATTGACACCCACCCCGTTGAAGCTCCCTACCTTCACCACGCACAAAACGGTTACTATTATCTTTTTGTTTCAAACGGCGTCTGCTGTGGCTACAACAACTCCCTTCCCGATGCAGGGCGAGAATACAAAATTCTGGTTGGTCGTTCAGAGAGTCCTGAGGGACCCTTCTTGGACAAGAATGGCGTTGATATGGTAAATGGTGGTGGATCCAGAATTTTTGGATCTCACGGTGACATCTATGGACCGGGTGGACAAGGTGTCTTCACGGATGATGATGGCCAAGATATCATTTACTATCATTATGTGGACCTAAGAGTTTCGCTTCGTGATGAAGATAAGCGTCTCGGATGGAATTATTTGAAATACGATAAGGACGACTGGCCGTACCTAGTGTAGATAAATAAATTAGAAACATTTTCTGAGGGTTAAATTCCAAGTTTCATCAAGTGTACTGTTCGAGAACGAAACCTTACATAGTGTGATTAGATAATATACACTGGTATTCAGATTGTGGAGAAAAGAGGGTAGATTTTTTCTACGACGATAGCCAATTCACATTCGAAAGGTAGCTCAAAACCTAAGCGGATTTCGAAACAAAATAACAAGTCCTAACAAGCTGCCAGATAGATCCAGTTATGGAACCTCGGACTATTAAGCTGTACGTCTCGGAGCAGGTCCGGTGAAATGCGAGCGGATGCAGGATAAATAGGAAGCCATCTTGTTATTTGTCCAATAAGTCCGAGCAAACGGCGGGAAAGGATCAAGTGAGACAGCGGGGTACTATGCATGGTAGATCTTTACAAAGCTCCGAGCCAGCAAAAAAAAAAAAAAAAAGTAGCCTTATGGGCCGAAGAGTATCCAAACTCCAAGAAATGAGAGCCTCATTTTAGTGAGATAAACCTTCTACATCCGGTGGGCACTGTTATAGACTTAGATGGCTAGTTTTTGGTGAAGCCGTTGCGGAGCTGCTTTTGCCCGAAGCTCCGTTTACCCCACCATTCGCGAATATCGGTTGCAAAGGGCTGACCCCATTTTTGGCCGTTCTGTACGATCTGCAGCGTTCCGCGTGCAATATATATAGTCTGGGAACGATCGCCTATTTTCAGGATATCATCTGGGGAAAATGGCTCTTCTATCACCAAAGGTTTATCAATTTTTGGTTTGTTGCTTCGCCGCCTTAGGTTCCTTTACTTACGGTTATGACTTGGGTGTGATTGCCCAGGTGGTTGCTTCTGATTCATTTATCTCATCCTTCGATCCGAGCAGTAGTGAAAATGGTGCTGTAGTTGCCTTGTTCACGGGCGGTGCATTCTTTGGTGCATTCTTTGCTGGTTTCATGAGTGATGCACTAGGAAGACGTGGTACTATCGCAGCTGCCACTGTGTTATTTGTTGTCGGTGGTGTTGTCCAGGCGGCAGCTCAAAGTCTCGCATACATGCATGGTGGCAGATTCATTGCTGGTGTGGGTGTCGGTATCTACTGCATGATCATTCCTCTGTATCAAGCAGAACTGTGTCATCCATCCATCAGAGGACGTGTGACGTCTCTGCAACAATTCTTTTTGGGTATTGGATCCTTGATCGCTTGCTGGGTAGGATATGGGTGCTACCTTGGATTTGATAAGACCAATAATAACCAATGGAGAGTCCCATTGGGTATTCAGGTTATTCCAGCGGGTATTTTGGGTCTTTTGATCTTTTTCTTCCCAGAATCCCCTAGATGGCTAATTGCTCATGGAAAGCCTGAGCAGGGAATTGCCACCCTCGCCAAGCTCCACGCTCACGGCGATGTGGACGATGCATTTGTGAAGGTGCAATTTGAGCAGATCAGCGAGGAAGTTGATACGGAAAAACAGCAGGCAATCCATTCTTGGCTTGAACTTTTCAGACACAAAACTAATTTCCGCCGTCTTGTCATCTGTACATCTCTACAGGCTGCTATTCAAATGACTGGCGTGTCAGCAATTCAATACTTCTCCCCAACCATCTTTGCCCAAATTGGCTTTTCCACTGGAAAAACTTTACTCTTCCAGTCCATTAATTCTATCATCGCCTTGATAGCACAGGGTCTTTGTGTTTTGTTCATTGATTATACAGGAAGAAGATGGGTTGTCATTTCCGGCATGTTTGGCAACTGCCTCATGTTCATTGTTGCAACTATCCTTCTCGCTAAGTTCCCTGCAGGCGAGTCTAACAATCGCAGTGCCCAGATTGGCTTTATTGCATCTACATGGATCTATAACTTTATCTTCAGTGCCTGCTGTGGTCCAGAATCGTGGATTATTCCTGCCGAGAGTTTCTCGATCGCTACCAGATCCAAAGGTGTTGCCCTCTCAAGTATGGTTTCCTTTGCCTTTAACACCATGATTGGTCAGGTCACCGATCCAGCAATCACTAACATTGGCTACAAATATTTCTACCTCTTCATTGTCTGCAATTTCACTAATGCTCTGTTTTTCTGGGCCTTCCTTCCAGAAACAGGTAATACCCCATTGGAACTTATGGAGACCCTTTGGAGGGACACCCCATGGTTTGTTCCTGCAGCAAAGATGCGTCCTGACTACCTAAAGGAACTCCAGAACCAGACTAAGGAGGTCGAGGAGAAGACTGCAGGAGATACGCATATTGAGGACACTCAATCGAAGGCCTAATGTTTCTTTCTTACGCGTATATTTTTTGTTTCCACACTAATTAACTTAATCCAACTACTATTATTTGGTAAAATATCTCAAGATTTAGCCTAGTAAATTTGCTGTTATTAAAGAGACTGAGACCAAAATCGCTTCTACATGTGTAAGACGTGGGAATTACGCGCAGATCACGTGAGACTGGTAGCGGGTGATATCAGTGAATAAGTTTGTAGTTGGTAGGGAGGGATATGACATGAAAGACCTGACTTTTGAGAAATGCGAGAAAGAGTCCTTGCCCTACGACCTTCTGTTGCTGGCAGACGAAACTGTGGAGGCGATTAACAAGTATATTTTCGCTAGTGATGTTTTCACGGTGAAAAGACCAGAAGGGTCCTCTCCTATGGGTGTTTTCGCTCTCCAAAGATACAGTTCAGAGGAACTGGAATTAAAGAACATAGCTGTGAGAGAAGACAGCCAGAGGATGGGAATTGGACGATTAATTATAGAAGAAGCAAAGTCGATTGCAAAAGAAGGAGGTTATGATAAGCTTATTGTTGGCACCTCCGATACGGGAATAGGTCAATTACGGTTTTATGAAGCGAACGGATTTGTTCGTTCGGGACTAAGAAAAGACTTTTTCTTGAACAACTATCCGGAGCCGATATTTGAGAATGGTATGCAAATGAAGGATATGGTAATGCTCTCTCTTGACTTATGATAATACTTTTCGTTTTAAAAAGTGGAGTTATAACAGAAGTAACGTGTTAATGAATCCAGAGATTACGCTCCGACTAGGAATGAAACCATTGGTAAGTTTCAAACTCCTTATGATTGACAGCATAATAATAAAGAATCTATTGCTTCATAATGGGTTATATCCGACCGATACTCCCATGCCACAGAGAAAATCTGGATTGAAACAGGCAATAGGAGCAGTAGGAAACCTCATCCTATACTCTCTCCGGAAATTAGTTCCAGGATGGCGGCAATTCGTATCCATTTAGGGGTTCGCCGAGGAATAGAGTTCGATGCAGCAAACATACCTCTTTCCGGTTTAATTGCTTCTCGGAAGCAAGGGGTATATAACACGTTTTGAGCGCGTGCTATTTTGGAGCTTGATCTCATGGAATGAAATATGATTCATCACATCCTCTTAGCCCTGTTAACTGTTCAACTTGCGTCTGCAAGTAATTTGTATTGGAGTTATTCAATCCAAGAAGACTCTGGCCACCATACGTCTGACGGACTAGGAAATGTTACATTCCCCGTTAAACTTTATCACTGGGGGAATGAAAAGAATTGGTATATTGCACAGCAGTTCAGGATCACCGGTTGTAGTCTCGGTTATACTGGTGTCCAGCCTTTTGGCGAGGGTATGCAAGTCATATTTTCAAGCTTTCAAAAAGACACCCAGGTCCTAAATAAAGAACGTTGTTCTGATGGTGCAGATGGCGGACCCGGCGTTTCATGTTCTCTCCGGTTGCCCAAGATCAGTAAAGGTTCGTGGTACCATTTGAACGTGAAGGTGGATAACCATGTCTGGACCGGAGTGATCACAGATACTGAGACTGGTGAAAGCTCTGAAATCGGAAAATGGAAGGTACCGGATCACTGTAAACAAATTGGAATGTCGGAATCTGGATTTTTGGAAGAATTCGGACCTAGCAACAATAACGTGGCTTGTGAAAAGAAGCCGCTTCTTCAATTTGACCTGATGGCTCCGTTAGCCCACGAGAGTGATGGAGAGCTATATCCTTCGACTTTTAAGAACCCTTATGATAGCGGTAAGTGCAAAGGGAAGATGGGCTTCAACTTCACAGAGGATAGTACCGCCGGCCGTAAGGTGCTCAAAATTAAGAATGGATTCGTACAAGAGCACTAGCTCGTAGCATTGAGTTAATTATGTAACACAACAAGAGTCTATCCTCCACATATCTATAATCTGACTTTTCCTCGGTACATTGCTGGTTCTTCCTTTCATTTTTCACACCAAAGATCCATTCCTCTTCTTTATTCTGCAATACTGGATCCTGTAGACTGAGCCCCAACTTCGGCGCTCCGTGCGACAAATGACATCATTCAAACCGGACTTAGTTATATCCTCCGGAAGTCACTTTTCCCGGGCAAATAAGGAAGCTCTTTAGTAAGGCTCTTGGTCCTACGTTGTTGTCAGAATATATCAACCTAGCGGCTCAAATATCTAACTAATTAACTACTGTAGGTGCCAAATTATCCATTGGTATCCAAAAAATGCCCCTTGCCCTGTTAATCTCGTGCTCAGGTAATACTCCAGCCTGAATTCGGGCCTACAAACTGATTATGTTTTGCCGATTATATAGCTTTATTTGACCTATGAAAGTATTTGCAAACAAATTAAGTAAGGAACCGAGTTTACTCTGGTAAATAATCACAGATAGGCCTTCGTGCGGCGTCCATCCAGCGGGGTCACGTGCGGAGGCGGTTGACTTCATAGTCTATCACTTCTGATTCACGAATATTCCCATGATGAAGCGGGGAGTTGAGGATTCAAACGATGGGCGGTCAAAAAAACGCACTCGACATTCATGCGATCAATGCAGGGTGAAAAAATCGAAGTGTAACGGGGAGGACCCTTGTGAATCTTGTCAAAATAATGGGTCCTCTTGTACATACACTGAGTTGAAAAGAAGAGGGCTCCAGCGAGGGTATATTCAGAGACTGCAGAGAGTCAATGACAACTTGGCGACCCTGCTGGGTCTTTATTTCTTCGAAGGACAAGACACGACAGAAATAAACCGGCTGATCCGTAAACTAGCCACTCTCACTCCCGAGACTCGACAGAATATGAAGCAGCAAATTCCAATCGAGATTTACTCGCTTTTGTTTGAAGAACGATCACCCATGGACTTCACGACTTCATCCCCCATAGGACAAACTATTCCATCTGATGTTTCCAAGTCAGCGGCCAATTCTGGAAGCCAGGGTCCTTTAAGGCGAGGTTCTCCGGATTTGGAACCTCGTTACCTTGGATATAGCAGCGGCTTCAGCGAACCCTACAATTTAAAAGGACTACATATGCAAAACCAAGATTCGGATTTCGCAGCCTGCAGAACATTGATAGGGTCGGCCAAAACAATGGACTTATTGGACATTTTCTTCGCATACGTACATCCAGCATACCCGATAGTCAATAAAGCAAGCGTAGTACAGACTGCAACGGCCGAAGACTCTTACGGCACATCAGGGAAGCGCTGTCTTTTATGGACAGTGTTAATCTACGCATGGAACCTGACGGAGGCCGCAAAGTACTGCACGGATAGAGACATTGTTCAAGCCATGCAGCATCTGACGTTTTGTAGCCTGAAATCTCGACATAGTGTTGAAACTGTGCAATCTCTGTTGTTGCAGAGCATGTTTCTCTGGGGGAGAGGCTACTGGTCTAATGCATGGATTCTAATCGGTGATGCATTGAGAATGGCAATTGACCTTGGACTGCACATATATCCAGAAAAACAGTCTGTTACTGTTCGTCGCACATGGAAGATCTGCTGCATGTTTGACACTTTGATCTCTGGAAGACTAGGACGCAGACCGCAAACGACTCCGAAAGATTATCCGGAAATCATGGAACCTGAAGAGAGTGAGGAAGAGTGGGATCTTTGGCGCCCGCCGGCTGAACTGGATTCATCTCAAAATGAACAGTTCGAAACTCCGTTTAGAGCTGAACCGGGAAGAATCTTGTCAAGCTTTAATGCCAATTATAGGCTCAACAGGATAGCCAACAAGTATATCATTAGAGCTAACAGCGAAGAGCTCAGTAATAGTGAGGTAATTCCTGGACTGTTAAAGTCAACTGCGCTGGAACTGAAGGAGTGGCTGGATACACTCCCTGCACACCTTGACTTACAGAGGTATATGAATCTGGATTTTGAGAGTGCCAAAGATGTGCAACTGTTACCACATATTGTTAATCTCTATTTTGGGTATGCTTCAGTATGCCATTTACTGCATATTGTGGAATGGCAACGGGACATTGAGGAAACAACCTTGCCAAGATATGAGAAAGTATGCGAGCTTGTGAGAAAAGTATTGCATTGTTTCTTCTCCCGAGCAACTCCCCGAAAAGCAATTCCAACCTTTGAGTACTTCTTGTGCTTGTGTATAACAGTGTGTTTAAAAGTGGGAGTCGAAGTTGAAAGGTTGAGTAACCCATTAAGCGATAATGGATGGTTCAACGAGATGTTGGTGTACCTGAAACTATGTTCTGATAGTTGGCCAGGTGGAATGGTAAGCTATGACTATTGGGATAGATTAAAGGATTCTGATTTAAGTGGAAACTTGGAACGATACAAGAGGAGTCAGAATTACGTTCCATATGTGTTATCTTCCCTCCAAGAGTTTGAGGGCTTTCCAGATCTGGACAGTTTTTCTCCAATTTTGGGCACTGGTCGGAGCTGTATTGGTGCGATGATAGAAGGCCTGGAGTCGGGTACTTTTTCTGGCCTTTGAGATACAGCAAATCGAGCTTATCACAAATTTCATCCAAGTCCATTATTCAATGACTGAGATTTAATTGAGCATATATTTATCGTTTTCAATTATTCAAGGGCGTTAGTAATTATGTTTGTATAACGAACCTTAACCTGGCTCTCGTGCTGCCTTTAGTGGTAAGCAGCACATATGGTCCATTGAGGTTTAATTCAATTACTTGATATAAATGCAGATACACCATCTTCTCTGTAATAGCACTATGAGAGCACGGACCTTATTCCATTAATGTAATCTCTGAAGAATAGATTGTCATCGATTGGGAATAAGAACCAGCAATGTGGCAGACCAGGATATTCCTTTGACTCCACTCTATTTCCGTTCTCCTTCAATAATTCGGCATAGCATTTTCCATGGTCACCAAGAACATCAGCACCGTTGTACGTTATGAATGCCGGAGGAAGGTTTTTGTGTGAGTTGTGCAAATATGGGAAAATGTATGAATCAAGCTGCCCATCTCTGGGTTTATATGACTCCCAGAAGAGCTTCATTGTGTCGCTGTTCAAGAATGCGCCCTGAACTCCAATCTCTTTGTGTAAAGTAAATAATGGCTTCCGTTGTTCCGGGATGAAGTCTTCATTGACAACCAACGGCTGCAACAACACCTGCCCCTTCACGAAATTATTTCCCTCATCCCTGTCTTTCAAAGCTATTGAAGCGGCCAAACATCCCCCCGCTGAGTCCCCGGTTACAAAGATTAAGTCTTTATCGGCACCATATTCCTGTGCATGCTGAACAGCCCACAAAAATCCTTCGTATGCGTCCTGGAATTGCGCTGGCCATGGGTGCTCGGGGGCAAGGCGGTAATCAACTTGCACCATTACTGCTGGTAATGCACTACTAATTGATGCTACCAAATGATCATCTGGCTCAAACAAGTTGAGACACATTCCTCCTCCATGAGTATAGAAACCCAGTGGAAGGCGCTTGTTGGTAGATTTAGGACAATATATTCGAAGCCTCAGCTTGCAGTTATTTTCTGTTTGGATAATTTGGTCATATCTTTGAACGTCCCCTGGGACAGCCCCAGGATAGTTCGGTTTTCTACCCCCTTCTGCCAGGCCTGTCCTCATCTTACTTATCTCTCCAGGAAGCAAAGGACGAGATCCCAGCTTTGTCTCGAAATCCTTCCAAGCCGGTGAGAATTTGGGTCCCATTATTATAAAAAACTGTCCTTCGTCGTAATGCAACAAATGAAGTACTTAATACCTTGACTATCTCTTTATGTCTCATGCGGAATTTGTGATATCCGACCCCACAATATTGTGGGGAGTGTAACTGGTGGGGTTTGTCGTCTGGTCAAGGCTTAATTTCATTAAAAGCCATAGTGCGGCTGTGTTAGTCACTCTCCGCCTTTACGGAAGATGTCATATCCGCATTTTCCCCACAATTTCTAAGCCTCGATCCTATGGCATTTACGGAAATTCAAATTTCCGTTGATCAGCTACCTAAACCCTTTTGACAAGCTGTTGATTTCTCCACTCCATGTGAAAAATACTATATAAACAGTTGGATCCCCGCTGTCACTAGTATCCAATCCAATCTCATCATGACAATTGAAAACGGAATCCCCAACCAGTATGCCAGAAAGCCGCGCAAGATGAAGGTCATCGTAATAGGCGCAGGTATTTCTGGAATTGCATTTACATACATGGCGAAGAAGATGGATGAGCTGGACTTTGTGATTTATGAAAAGAACCCTGAAGTGACTGGGACTTGGTATGAGGCTAGATATCCTGGTGTTGCTTGTGATATTCCTAGCCACAGTTATACATTCTCCTGGCAAGGAAACCCCAATTGGTCCAAACTTTATGTGGGAGGTGAGGAAATTTTCAACTTCTTCCGCGGTTTGGCCGAGGAGTACGGGGTATATGACAAGACTAAGCTTGAACACAAAGTGGTTGGGGCGAAATGGTTAAAAGAGAGTTCACAATGGGAAGTCACTGTGGAAAACCTGAAAACTGGAGAGATAATTGTCGACCGCGGAGATGTCCTTATGAACTGTAGTGGCGTTCTCAACAAATGGGACTATCCAAAAATTAAAGGCCTGAAATCATTCAAGGGCCCTGTAATTCATACGGCTAAATGGGACGATAGTGTTGATTTAAAGCACAAAAGAGTTGCTGTTATAGGCTCAGGTGCATCTGGAATTCAAGTTGTTCCAGCTATTTATCCTGAAGTGGACCATTTGGTCAGTTATAACCGGTCACCTAACTGGGTAGCAGCCGAGTTTGCTAGCGAATTAGCAACAAATGGCCGTCTGACCAAATATAGTGAAGACGAACGAAAGCGCTTCAGAGAAGATCCTGAACACTTTTTGGAGTGGCGGAAAAAGGTGGAGCACGCTGTTAATTGCATGTTCGAACTATTTGTTAAAGATTCGCCCGTGAATAAGAAAGCGATGGAGCAAATGACAGAGCTCATGAGAGAAAGGCTTGGGTATGACGAAGAGTTGTGTAAAAAGCTTATCCCAGATTTCCACATTGGTTGCCGTCGAGTCACTCCTGGTTACAATTACCTGGAAACGCTTATTAAACCAAATGTTGATGTTGTATCTTCACCCATCAAAGAAGTGACAGAAACAGGTATTCGTTCTGAAGATGGAAGTTTCCATGAAGTAGACATCATTATCACAGCTACCGGTTATGATACGTCATTTGTTCCTCGATTCCCGCTTATTGGAATCGATGGCGTCGACTTAAGGGACCGATGGGCTGACTTTAATGCCGAAGCCTACTTTGGTGTTTGCGTGCCAAACTATCCAAACTACTTCATCAGCGGCGGACCGAACTCACCCTTATCTAATGGTTCACTATTACCATCATTTGAGCTCCAAGTTGCGTATTGCCTGAAATTTGTACACAAGATGCAGAGTGAGGGGATCAAATATGTTATGCCCAAGAAGGACATGACTGACAAGCTTAATGAGCAACTCCAATTAATGATGGGACAAATGGCATTTACTTCCCACTGCTCTTCGTGGTATAAAACAGTAAAGAATGGTGAGCCAAAGGTCATTGGCCCATGGCCAGGGTCTGGTCCCCACTATATGGAGTCTATCAGTACACCACGATACGAAGATTTTGAATATGTGCATATATCCTCAAACCCGTTTGAATACCTTGGGAACGGTTATTCATATCGTGAGGGTAAAAACCTTCATTTAGGATGGTATGTAAGGTAACTTATAAAGTTCGGTATGCTATTAGTATTATTATTGATTATTTTTCATTATGAGGTTTTCACCATATTTATTTGAGTTTCTGATAGCATGGAGGCATGATGTGTCAAATTCGGACCTTTCCCACCGGCTCGAAAAGATAAAAAAAGGAAAAAGAAACCACCTTGGGTTTAAGTAAAACAGTTCTTACTACTTACGAGCTCGTCGAAGTCCTATAAAATGAATAGCAATCATAGGGACCAATCCAGCAATAAATATAATTCCAGCAAGGAGCCCTGTGCCACCCGCCAGGGTTAAATTTTCAAACATAATGGGGAAAAAGAAGGGGCCAATAAAACAAAGGATTTGGCGAATGAACGATACGACCAGTCCTGATTCGACAGCTCGAGAATAATCAGTGTCGACAGTGTAGGTAATACTTGGTGACGTTACGATTTGGAGGCCAGCGGCACAAAATGCAACGCCTATACTTGGGCTGACAATCCAGTGGTTTGGTTTGGCACTTTGTAGAGTCACTCCCCATACGATTAGACCTACAATTGACAAAATGAAACCAGGATATGCAACCCATAGACGATCCTCAATAACTTTGACTCCGCCTCTTCGTTTTATACAAATCTGCATCCATTTATCAGATAAAAACCCTGATAAAAATTCTCCGATCACCGAACCAATGATGACAGCAACGAACTGAATGCCCATTTCCTGGGAATTGAAGCCAAAGAGCTCAACATAGACTTGCGGCATCTCCACGGTTGGTGCAATATAACCAAATCCAAATACTAGCCCATATGAGATACTAGTGATTAATACCCTGTAGTCTGCAACCCGTGCAAATGGTCTGATAAAGGTCCAAAGATTGAGTTCATAGGGGGTTTTGGTGATAAAGCCCATTATTTTTGTTTCCCTGCCCCAGTCGTCTCCACGCAAGTACAGAGTCTCACTGGCAAAGAGCCAACAACCAAAATGGACAAAGTTCATAATGGCAAATATCCAAAAGACCCAATGTAATCCGATATTGTTTTCAACGAATCCCATTACAAATGGGCCAAATGCTGGCCCTACAGTGAGCATTAGGGCCCACACGCCATTCCTACTACCTCGTTGCGACGCAAAAAACATCTCTGCAACAACCACGCCACCAATACAAGTATAGGGTGACAAAAACATTGAACAGAGCACACGTGTAGCCATTTGTTGTCCATATGTTTGACAGAACCCTGCCGCTAGATTGCATATTCCAGCTAGGAATATGCAAACAGTCAATACAGGACGCCGTCCAAACTTGTCTGTCAACGGAACAAAAATAAAGGTCCCTGATCCCAGTAGTAGAATTTGGACCGAGGTAAAATAGGATGCTTGTGCGATGGATGTGTTGTACTCAACTGCTAGGGCCTCAAAGCAGGCGATAATTCCACCGGCAATAAAGGTGGCGGACATGGCACCGAAGCCTATCAATAGCAAGTGGTATGTCTTTTTCCATTCGGACCAATTAAGAGGATCCTTTGGTGAGTTAGTAGGCATTGGATCTAAATCCAGCGTTCCGTGAACCTTCAAAATATAATCATTTTCAGTCCGAGAATTCACTTCTTCGACAACTAGCCCTTTCTCAACGTCTTTTCCGGCCATTGTGGTGATGTACCTGTGCAATACTTGGTTATCCTCGCTTATATACAATGTCCTGAATCAGTTCCCCGCACTTCAAACCCCACGGGCAAACTGCCAGGCGCATTTCAATTTTCGGATGACTAGAAATCTATTGACAGTAGGCTATTTGGCTAAACTGATATCAGCAATTGGTCTATGCTTCTGTTTGACCTATTGAAGACCTTTGCTCTCGACGGTCAGTGTCAAAACGGATCACAAAACTGTTAACACCTCACGATAATCTATCAAGGTTCCCCGCAGTATTATGATTCTTAGTTTGTGTTAAAAACTAGCCGGTATATATACTTTACAACGAAACGGGTGGCGGAGGAGACTTAGAATAATTCCTCTCTCGTTTAATCCGCTTCATTCACGGTGCCCACAGGAATTTGATTTTAACCAGTATGCTGATTTCTTTCATCTATCCTATCATTGGTCCACTGCCCTACCGGACTTTCACTAGCCCGGTGAGACCTCGATCCGGCCCCACCACTCGGCCTATTTCAATCCCGCCTCCCCCTCTACCGAGATCTCCAACTTCAAGTGCTTAGGTAACCTTAGTAATTGTTACTCTGTTTCTTATGCCAAATTTTCTCCTGTCCTTTTTTTTTTTTTTTTTTTTTCTATTGTAATGTCTACAACTGTATCACTAGTCACCGTGTCTCAGCTAATAGAACTCAAGTTATATTTTGTCTACTCCATGAATAATCAACTAGTCGGTCCATTGGTGCCGTAATAAATGTTGCCCGGCACAGAATAATGCCCATTTTAGCTATATTTCTTTTCTAAAGACGGACTAATTGTGCCTAAACTTCCTCAGGTCTTGACTGAATAGCGCAAAAAAAAAAAACCAACGCTCAACAAACACCATATAAAACGCCTACCCTATCTCGCGCTATAACATCCTCACGTCCACATCCGTTCCTCGAATGAGGCCTTGTTTTAACCTTCATTTCCACCTTAGTCACGTGACTAAGGACCATCCCGTCGTGTTAACACGAGGAGTATCAGCCGTTCAGGGTCTTGTGGCATGTCTCAGTGGCTGTGTCCAAGAGAGGGCACGTTTGGAGACAGCCATTGAACAGCGCAAGTAATAACTGCTGTTGACTTGACAATAACTGCAACTGAACCCATTCAGCGGAGAAAAGCTGATAGCCGATGCCCGGCCCTGCACTGGTCAAACCGGTTGCGCGGCGTGACCATCTGCAGTCGTCTGCACTGGGTCATGTCACATGCACGCCCGAGACTGTCAGAGAGAATACTTTTAATAGCAGGTTAGAAGGCTTCGTCCTCTTGTTCAGCCTTCCACACGGCCAGCTACGCAATCACATCTTTTACCGTATCGTATAAGTGGTAAATCTCTTGCATTCCGATGGCCAGCAGTGTCAATCACCGGCGAAATCTGAAACATCACCTTCCGTTTTGGTCGCGATAATATCCCGCGCGGCTGACAAATTTTTTGCCACAAATTTTTTTTTATTTTTTCCAACTCCCTTTGTGCGACGCCCACGCGTCTCAGTTTATACGCTTTTGAGGAACTCAATTCTAAATGAAATAGTTTATTGTTATTATTAAACATTAAGAGAAAGGAAGTCCAAAGTTAGATTAGTTTATTTGTTGACGGACTTGACGAGCTTCTTCAAGCCACCAACGACCTTCTTGTACCAGGCCTGCTTCTTAACAGCCTCTGGAGCAACCTCATCGGCCTTGTCGACGACCTTATCAGCTTGCTCAGCAGCCTGTTGAACAGCCGACTTGGAGGTGTCGGTACCCTCCTCCTTCTTGGCTTCCTCGCCCTCCTTGGCAGGCTCCTCAACCTTCTTCTCAACAGGCTCAGCGACGGTCTCCTCTACCTTGTCCTTGGTAGAAGATTCAGCTTGTGGCTGTTCTGAGGTAGTTTCTTCAACCTTCTTGGTGGCGTCTTCAACCTTGGTAGAGGTCTAAAACCCATCTCTCGTTAGTTTTATTCTGGATCACTTCCGCGAGCTAAGACTTACTTCGTTCTGGATGTTCTGGGCTTGTTCAGACATTGCAATGTTTACGACAAGAGGAAGGAAAAATTTTTGGTGGCAATGAGCCCATATTTATATATCACACATCTGATCGGCACATTTCTTTTTCCCAGCCCTCTAAGGGGCATTCTACCCTCCCGAATAAAGTAATAATTTCCCCCTACAGCCACTCCTCCGGCTTATCTACTGAGCAGCTTTAGCTACTCCCGTGACAATCCCTTCTCCACCTTGACGATTGTGTCGCCGTCGACTTCACTCTTACCGCGTTATCTCGCCACTGTCCCTGTCGTGGAAAGTAGCCAAAATTTATCCCCTGTGCGCGACGCGCGCAAAGGTAGTATTCCTAGAAGCGAGAGGAGACAGCCACACGTAAGTAATTTTTTACCGATCGGACAGGGGGCCGCAGCCCACGGGCTATGAAGTCGGCGTCTGGCTACTAACGCCAGTGTGACCTATGATGAGCTGCCATGAGAATTGGTGGTGGGGGGGGGGACTTTGGTTATCCTCATGGCATTGTCCTCGTGTTAGGGGTTTCTGCTGACATACAGAGGGGCAGCTGCGTGGGGCCCGTAAAATTCCTCCTAGTTGCCATGCCAACGGAAATGTAGGAGCACATTTTTATTGTAATAATAAATTTGACTGTGGTGTGAATGTGGTCCACGATTTTTATTATTTTTTTTTTTTTCTTACTTCTGTTGTTTCCAGCTGTCTGCTCAACTCCTTTGCACGGTCCATTTCAATATTGTGTACTATAAATAAATTCCTGCAACTACGAATTGAGGTCATCTACATAGCTTCATGCATACGGGAGATGTACTAATACTCCCATACATACATACAGCGCAGATCCCATATCCCCCTGCTACCTAACGAACATAGTACACCAAAACACTTTCGAGAGCAATTCCAATCATAATGCTCTGAAAGCGTAATTAAACCATTTCTCGATCCACCGGGAAGAGAGATTGTGTCGGCAAAAGGTGATAGGTGCCATGGGTAAACCTGAAACCGGTGCGTACATTCAGTACCGGAGAGTTGGGAAGAAGTAGATGAGACGGAGTAAATGGATAGCGGCGCTTAATAACGGGATCAAATAACAGATGTTTGCGAATCAGCCAGTGTATACGGTTCCTAGACAACAACAGCAACCACAAGGTGCAGGGGGCGTGGTCCCACCAGTCCCAGCGTCGGAGAAGCAGCAGCTGACTTCTCCGCCAAATAACCAAAGCCCAGCAGCGATCCATCAATCTCTTCCGGGACCGATCCAAATGCAAACGTCAGAAGACGACAAGGTTTTTACTTGGATCTTTGAACTCATGCATGGCACTAATGCCAGCCGAGAACAGGCACTGCTCGAGCTTGGCAAAAAACGTGAACAATATGAAGATCTTGCACTTATTCTTTGGCATTCCTTCGGGGTCATGACTTGTCTTGTACAGGAAATAATCTCGGTCTATCCGCTGCTCTCTCCTCCACAGCTCTCTTCTTCTGCCAGCAACCGTGTTTGCAACGCGCTGGCACTGTTGCAATGTGTGGCTTCTCACAATGACACGCGTTTACTTTTTCTCAATGCTCATATCCCTCTTTTCCTCTATCCGTTTTTGAATACCACATCCAAGTCCCGTGCATTTGAATACCTGCGTTTAACATCTCTGGGTGTGATTGGCGCATTAGTCAAGAATGACTCTAACCAGGTTATCAATTTCCTTCTTTCTACAGAAATCATCCCTTTGTGTCTACGAATAATGGAAACTGGAACTGAGTTGTCCAAGACAGTGGCTATCTTCATTGTCCAAAAGATTTTGATGGACGACACGGGACTCAACTATGTCTGTCAAACGTATGAGCGCTTCTTTGCCGTGTCTACAGTACTTTCAAACATGGTTAACCAGCTGGTGGATGTCCCAGCCTCACGACTATTGAAGCACGTTGTCCGATGCTATCTCCGTCTCTCGGACAATCCAAGGGCCCGAGAAGCTCTCAGACAAATTCTCCCAGAGCCTCTTCGAGATGCTACCTTTTCACATACCCTGCGAGATGATGTTGGTACGAAACGTTGTTTGGCTCAGTTATTGGCTAACTTGTCTGATAACTATGAGTAAGATTAACGGGGTTGGCAAAATACTAAAGAAAGGAAGTGAAAGATAGAAAAAAAAAAAA
>JAJMBO010000194.1:0-18615 GCA_030585065.1 Blastobotrys persicus
AAAAAAAAAAAAAAAAAAGCAGAAAGACAACCTTCATTATGCACATTTCATCTTTTGTTTTCGACATATTGAAATTTAGGTTCGTATCGAAAGGCACAGAGAGGTGAAATTCTGAAGATGGCTCCCACCCGGCCATTTTTTTCTTGCTTTTTTTTTTTATTTATTTATTTTTTTTTTTTCCAAAGTTCAAATCCAGCTGTACATATCAGAGTTGTGTTTTCCCCAATACATCCGACCATGGGTTACCAGGGCCTGAAATCGACTTGACAAATGTAGCCGAACCGTCTCACCCTTGAGAGGTCTTTACTATCAAAATACAGCTCATAAGGCAACAAGCGGGATCGAGTACGGGATCGAGTACAACATCTCTTGCCACACCACAGGAAGAGGAGTTCTCAAGTTTCATTTCAGCAGTTCAGAGGGGCCAAGGCGGCTAAGAAAAATCTGCGTTTCTATCAGAAGTAAACCTTTCACAGAACGGCTGAATGATCTTTACTACATGATTTATTGGTCTAGAATCAGAAAACAAACCGATGTCGTTAACCTCAGGTCGGTCTAGAGAGCTGGATAGCTCTGATGATACAAGGTGAGTTGGCAGATTATGTGGTGTCCGATTTTTTTTTTTTTTTTTTTTTTTTTTTGTCGTTGACCCTAACACCAATCGAACAAACTCGAGTCACTCTGGACCTCTGAAAAGGAAGGTCAGACTACAGATGGCCACATTCTTTGGACCATGAGAGTGACCTAAGTCAGTTGATTCGACCCTTGATGGGTATATACTGTGCACGATCCACACTACAAGACCCCCCTTATCGCGAGAATTGTGGACGCGGAACTATACAACTTAACAGATTTCAGGGGTACAACTTGCATTGGGACGTCTTATCTATGACACCTTGATGCAAGTACAACGGGCAAGCTGCTTACGTCAGCAAGCAAAAAATGTTCTGGGCGGGGTTCGAACTCAGAGTGATGTGTTTTACTGCGGCGGAGTGGGGGGTAGCCAATAAAAATAATAGCGGAGAGAGGCAAAAAAAGAACAACACATAACCAAACAACGGAGTCGGGAACAACGCCACCGTCAAAACAACAGGCAAAACGGGTAGTTTTGACTGTTCTGAGAGGATATTTAGGGTATTTGAACACCAGAGTCCTCTAAACTTGACTGGTATACACGGGTTTCTAGCGACTTTGCCGAGTTTTTGTCCCATCACTGTCGGGCCCGCGCGCTCATTCAGTTGACCAATCAGCGCTGAGGATCGCCGTGAGTCAACAAAAAATTTTCGTAGCTGCCCCAGCCAGAAGAAAGGGTACGAACGACCAAATTTTTTTTCTGGATAAGATAAGGGGGAGTTTGGCATTAGAGTAGAGCGTCCTCTCTATCTCTTGGAGGAGGTTTTGTCACTTTTTGATTTTTGAGGAGGAAGGGGTAGATTTACCCCGACGTTAACTAGAGGGCGCACACCTCCTTAAAATAATCATTTTTTATTTATTCGGTCTTATTTATTTAACATGGCCAAAGCTGTTGGTAAAGCGACAGGAGGAGCTAGCGGAGGAGCTTCTGCGAGATTCCGCCAGCGGAAAATCAGTGTAAAACAAACACTGCAGATCCTGCTACAATCTGATATACCGGATTTAGAAGATGAGCAACAGCGTGAGCTTCAGCAAGTCGAAACTGGTGTTGAGAAAGGGGAAGAAGAAGTAAGTTGGAAAGGGCATTGAGCTTAAATGAAAACGTACTAATGCAATTGAATTTTAGGAACATCACTTGCAAGCGGCTATCAATGCTTCCAATGCGGCGACCACTGGAGCCAAAGTTGAGCAGGTTTATATTCCGACTCCGGATGCTTCGAAACGATGGAATGAGTACGACAAATATTATGACAAATCTTTTAGCGAACCAGCTTCTTACATTCGATTGTCAGCTACAGTTGAGGATACAGCCGGATGTCCATATTGTATGGATGAGGAGGATGAAGAGTTCTTGAAAGAAATGAATTCTAAAATCAAGGAGGGTCTGCCATGTACAGAGGATGAATTCGAAATGATTTGTCACAAATTTGAGACGACCATTGCTGAAAAGCAGCCATATCTAACAATGGACCCAACTCAGGTGCTGGCATTTGAGGACTTGTCACCAGTAATCATACAAGAAATTACACAAGCTGAAAATGACCCGGCGTCTCCAGAGTTTTTACTGGCGACTACTTCGTCATCGATTTACCGCTCAACTCTGAAAAAGAGCAACACTAGCAAAAAGGATCCAATCACGTCATTCAAACAATTCGGTGAATTAATCTACCCTCATTGGAAGAGTCGCAAGATCGAACGAGGAGGCAAGTCTATTTTCCCAACTCTTAAATTTGAAGAAGGAGGGGGAAGTGAAAAGGATGATAATGATCCATATGTTTGCTTTAGGCGGCGGGAGTTGCGCCAGGTTCGAAAGACTCGGCGAGCAGACCAGCAAAGTTCTCAGCGGCTTAGAAAGCTTCAAGCCGAAATGGAAGCGGCAAAGAAACTAATGGAAATGGTAGTCAAAAGAGAGCAAATGCGAAAGGAAGCGTTGCAGATGGAATGGGACATATTTGAACAACGATGCAAGGTCAAAGGTGTCAAGCGGCGTCTTGGAATCAAGGGTGAAGATGAAGATTTGGTTGCCCACAAGAAAAAGAAGACCGAAGAGCCTGCCAAAAAGGCGATTTCCCAGGCAGCAGAGCCTGTACAAACGAACACCAAGAGTACTCCACGTAATGAGAAGGTCAGTGCATCTGCATCCACTGGAGCAGCGACTGCGGTGGCCGCGAGCACCTCGGGAGCATCTGGTATACATTCGGTTCCAGCGAACGTTCGCTTGCCTGCGTCAAAGATTCCGGATATTGAGCTGCTGAACTTGGAACAAGTTCTTAGTGAAAAGGAGGCCACAATCAAGAATGCTGTCAAAGCCAAGCTTAAATCTAGAGCACAACAGGATAACGGATGGGTCAACTACACGGATAATCCGTTTGTCCCATACTGCGATTACTTTGATCCAGATTTGGAGCAACGCAAAAATTTGCGAATCTTTGATCCAAAGCATGCAGCGTATTCGTCGTTGGCATCTCCATATCCCCCGTCTAGTGATGTTCCATTGAAGTTGCCATTATCATCAAGTTTGGGATCTAGTTACGCCAGCAGGGTGGAGACGAGTCCTACAGTTTTACGAGCGGAAATTGATGAAGAAAAGGGAGACCTAAGTATTACATCAATAGTGAAGGAAAAGGACATGGCGCCCGCTAGTAATAATACCGGAGCGCATTTCAACATTCCACGCCGTTCGGCAATTTCACTACGACGACGGGTTGGACGTGGAGGAAGAATAATGGTTGATCGAAGAGGATTGGTTACCCGACCAACGGCTAATTATACAAAGAACACTAATAATGATGATAATGATGATGATACTGATAATGATGTCATGATGCAACAGGATGATAAGATTTGGAAACGGTACGAGTTTGATTCGGATATGCAGACGGACAACATGGAGTTTACAACAAACGATCCAAGCAGACTCAATGGCATTTCAGATGAAACGCAATCCATCCGATTCGGATCCATGTTGCTATCTAAAGCTTACGAAAGTTATCGTGAAGCCTACCAGCAGCGACAACAACAGCTGCTCAGCCTCCAACAAAAGGTCTTACAACAGCAGAAGGAGCAAAAGCAACAACAACAACAACAACAACTACAACAACAGCCACAGAATAATAACGGCGGGGGCGCAGGCAATAGCGGCGTTAATAAAGCTGCAGGTGTAGGAAACAATGGTGCAGCTGCAGGTCGCGTTTCATCAACAGTACGTACAGCGTCCGTGCCTCAAACCCCAGGAACAGCTGGGACAGTAATGAATGGCATTAATAGTGCTGGCAATACTGTTGCTGCATCAAATGGCGGAGGACAGGCAGCTGCTAGTTTAAAGACCTCTGCGGCCACTACTCCGCGAAGCCCAAACATAAAGCCTCCGCCACCTACGCCACAACAGCAGAATCAACAACAGCGTTATTTAAACACGCCATCTGCGAAAGTAGAAGGCTAGTCCCAAATACTTGTATATAATAACGACACATTTTTTTTTTTTTTTTTTTTTTTTACACCCCAGTTGAAAGTAAAAAATGGAGAGATGTTCTATGCAGACTTTACGTAAATTACTATACCGTTTGCGGTCGGGCGCATAGACATTGATCAAGACATGACGCAGGAGCATGTATCGTTTTCTAGAAAGGAGAAAAGGATATAAGCCTCAATCAGCACCAAGCTTTCCTAATACTGCAGACAGCCACTTGAAAGGAGTAGTGACTGACTCCTGGATTAAAGAGACCGGCAGTCTCATCGGCTACAAGGTACATCGGATCAGGGAAAAGATTAATTTGTATGGTTTAGAAGACATTTTTGAAACGCGCCGTTTCTCCAAAGATGACCGTTGATTATCGAGGTTACAATAATATCTAAAAAAAGGTTTGTAGTCCAAAGGGCATTCTTAAACAGCTGCACTCTCGTTCGGGCCCTCAAATGCATGTATGTGAGGGAATGCGAAACGATAAACCAAATATGGTTACAATCAGCTGCGAAGAAGAAGCGTATATAGAAACATCTGTAGACTCAGTCCATGTATGAACCAGCAACTGCGATTTCAGCTTTGCCAACGTAATCCAGGCGAGAGCAGAGCACAAATTTCTTTTTTGGCCCAATTACTGTGCATGCATAGATGAAACATGGAACTGTGGCATTACATCAAGGAGAATATGCACAGGGATGCGTTTGGGCGGCAGTATATGTATAAATGTCAGAGAGGACTGCGGAGCCCACGTTTCATTTCGCTACCGGGCTAAAAATATCCTCTTTGTGTTTTAAATACCAAACGAAAGGGAGAGTCAGGATTCTATAAAAGGAGGATATTTCCCAACGCACGCACGACCACAAACACACGTTTATAAGAAAGGGGGAGGTTTTTTTGTTACTTAGGGTTGGGACTAATTAAACCCAGATCTGAGCTGTATAATATTTTAGTACCCCTTGGATTTTTGATTGTTCATTTATTTTTCTTTTCTCTGCTCGCATATTTTTTTTTTTTCTTTTCCTGGGGATATTTTTTTTTTAATAATGAATAAGGCAGAAAAGCGAACAAAACCACGTCCCCCCAAGCTTGAGTTGGACAAAGCGAATAAGACGGGTCCAGGGGAAGGGCTGAGCTCAGCAAGCTCATTAAGAACTCCCAAAGAGCTAGCTCATGATATTGCGATTCAGTGCGTATCTCCAGGGATTGGACCATTTACAGGGGGTATCAGTGATGAGACGCGAGATGCCGTCATGATTTCAAAGAGCGTAGAAGCTGAACAGCGGAAACTCATTGCAGAGAGAATGGGCCAAGACAGTACGCTGACGCCGAAGTCAGCGACAAAGACGGTTGAGATTGAACAGATTGATAATGGCCAGTTGAGTCCAAACAACTTGCCGAAGAGCGGGTCGTTGAAGCGTTCAATGAAACGAAAAGAGCCACCGAAAAGGCTAGAACTAAAACAAACCAGTCCGCTGAAGTTCCCAGGCATCAACTCTGCGCCATTAGCTCGCACCATGACTGACAAGAGCTACATCACCACCAGTAATAATAATACTAATGCATTTGGAGGTAGAAGTGCCTCCAACCCCGTTTATGCAACACGACAGCATACCGTATATCTTCGAAACCGGGTCAAGGAAGACGGAGCACAAAGCGCACTTCCGTTGCGAAACAACAATTGGACTGGACTGCAACACCATATGCGCTCCCGGTCTGATGACAGGGAAAAGAGAAGAGCACGACAGTCTGATGATGATGACGACGACGACGACGACGAAGAAGAAGAAGAAGATGACGACTCAGACCCCGAAGACAAAGCCCTGTCGGATCAGGACAAGGCAGCCGGCAAGAAGCAATCGGACGGCACAAGCTATGTTGAACTCAAGGCCATCGATGATGAGGACGAGATGCACTCCAAGCGCCGGAAGGTTAAGGACGATGATGATATCAAAAAACAACGATTTTTACATCTATGTTCGGAATTATGGGATCTTTTGAAAAGTTAAAGTAATCTAATGCATCAATGAAATAATCATAGAATTCGTGTACTTCGGCGGCCCGCCTGGACCACCACCCTAACTAACAGGTGTTCATAGAATGTGTATATTTTGATAGATAAATTACAGGCACAGGGAAAGCGGGCTTTAGACAGTCGTCTTGACTTCAAAGAAGCGTTTGAGGTAGTAGATCTGGAACATGGAGTTGACTGCCACGACTACCAACTGGAAGATACTCCACCACTTGACTCTGGCATTGGTTGATTCAGCAGTATTTCGATGCGTTCGCTCACGAATCACAATGTATCCTTGCTCGTTCTTGATATCTTGGACCAGACGGCCGAGAGTTCGAACCTCGTAATCTAGGGAATCGGGCACCAGCTCCTCCGTATCAATGTATACAACACCATGGATGTGGAAGGTGACGTCTTTAGTGCCAACGCCCGAAAATTCGTTAGAGAAGCAGTACTTGTATCGGCCAGGGTTCTGGACATCCACCACAGCGTCGCCATTGGCAACGCGTGGAAGGTTATAGATACGTGCTCCATTTGGATCATCAATGTAGAAATCAACCTCCAGCTGGTCGGCCGAGTGAGGGTCTCGGTTGCCTACCTGGAACGACACTGCCAGCTGGTCGCCCTTCTTCATATCCTCGAAATAACACGACTTGGACCACGGGTGCATCAACTCATTGTGAGCGCGGACAACTACTGCCATCAAAACCCCCAGAATCACCGTCAACAACCGCATTTTTGTGTTTTCTCTCTAGTGCTTGGTGTTCGTGTGTGCAAAGTTGACACGAATGCGCATTCCCTACTACGCGCGAATAGGCGCGTGTGCGGCTTGTTTCGGGGAACAGTGATTTTTCAATACGGAAGTAGTATGATTTCTATGGCTGCAATTTCCAGTATGGACTGAAGCACAGGGGACTACGATTCCACCTGTTGTATGGGGTTGATGCAACTGTGCCCAATGGTTAGTGTGAGTGAGCTCTGATAGAATACAGTTTGTTGGGTACAGGCTATTCTACCAATTCCTCACAATCAATTGACTAACAGATATGTAAAGAAGTTCCACAGGACAAAGTGATCGAAAAGACGTCGGACGGTCCTAATTTCTGATCTGACCGACCCTCGAGACAGGGTTAGGGCGACCCTGGGAAGTTTTACAAACTTGGGAGCATTCACAGCGTAGTAGAGATCAACTAATCATGTTCAAGGTCAATCCGCGGTTTGAGGAGGGTGGGGGGTTTCAGGTGCGAAGGACAAGAGGTGGAGGATACTTGACGACACCACAGAAAAGGGCCATTGCCTATATGGTGGCGTTGGCAATTGTGGGCACAATGATATATGTAGGTGTTCGCATGTCGGCCACTTCAGTGCCCGAAACCCAACGCCTCTACAAATTAAAAGAAGGATTAAGCGACGAGGAATAGGTTTAAACAAACAGTTAACATGAAGATTGATGTGTTGTTACATAATATAAAATTATATTAGCAAATTTTGGTCAATTTTTTTTTTTGCATTTAGTTTTCTAGTTTACTTTCTTCGGAAAGAAGAGCCCTCAGTGAGCTTAGCCTTACCACCAGTTGGCTGACAGAGGACAGTGGCGCAGGAACCGCAGGTAACGACGGTCTGAGCATGAGAGAAGACGGTGGTGATGTTGAAGCAGCCTGGGCACTTGACGTCCATGAAGAATGATCTTGGAGAAGCGACGAGCTGCTTCAGCTTGTGTTTCTTAAGTTCAGTTTGTGGAGATGGATGGAGAAGATCTTGAGCCAAAACCTATTTTTATACCGTTAGTAAAATGATGTTTTTGAATATTGCAAGAGATGTTCGATTCAAGGCTGGGTCAGCATGCATCTATACACGCAGCATGGTCGATAGGGAGAAGATTCAACAGCTACTTATGCTAGATTAAACATCATGCACATAATACATAGCCTCTTTTCTTGCTGAAACGAAGATTTTTCGTCGAGCACCTTCCTGTTCCTCGTCGAAGAGTTGCCACCAAGCTGAACATGGTCGCCTCTTCGTCGTACCATTACCAATTCAGTGGGAGCTGCAATACTATCCATGCTCTTTACTCGAATATCTCATTTAAGCGTGTTGCCACCTACCATTTTTCTAAAGTTTGTGCTGTCGTCTAATCAATAGATGTGTTGAAAAAAGAGGAGAACAAGTTGTGAAAAAATCCTTCAATAGGGTTCCACCACTCCCGCGTACATCTCAGCACACTGCTGGGAGTATTATGTAATCATTTTTATAAATGTTGCTCTGATTCCTAATTGGGATACTCTTAGTAATTATCAGCACGATTTGTAATGACCTGTGACTGTTTTTTTACACACCAGGATCCAGGGGTGGGGGCAAGGCTGAGGTTTCTGATGCCAGTTTATATTGATTCAATCATTTATTTATTATTCAGTGAAATGCTTTTGACAACTGTAGTGACTCCTTGGACAGTCAGTGTATCTTGAAAGAAAGGTCTATCTTATAGTACGGCTGTAATGCTTACTTTGTACCGGGCCGTTCCCGTAGTGTCCTAAGGAAAGGAGTCCGGTGATGAGTAACTTTTGGGTTAACAGATCTAGAAGGATCCATATGAGTCATTGGCTTAAGAAGTGAATTGTTCTTTTTCAGGTTGACTGGAGATGTGAGTTACAGTAGGAGGCGTAAGTCAATTGCTTTGCTTTGCTACAAACCGAATTAGAAAAGGGCCTGCAAACCAGTTGAAGATATTTGAGGGTCAGTACGGCTTATGCGAGGATTGGTGCGGCTGAAGGCAAAATAGAGCTGGTCGTTCGGGAGAAGGTGGCACAGACTGTTCGGAGATGTTCTATTTGTGTCTGATTGCGAAACCGATCGGCAGAATAGAGTGGGCAAATTTTTTTCGACAGCCAGTTAATTTGGCACCGGATAGATGGAAAGTGAAAAGAACAAAAGGATCCATGGAACCGCGAATTTATGTAGATTAGAAAATTGAGGCTAACAGAAAAACCTCAAGTTGATGAGCCTTTGGAAGAAACCTATCGCCAGACCTTATTCGAGCTGCGTAACCGGTTATCATAATCAAGTAATAATTAATGAAGATCATGCAGTTTAATTGTGATTGATGCAGGAAAAAGAAATGCCCTATGTAAAATTTGGGAACCGTTCCGAACCGCAAAAAAAAAAAAAAAAAAAAAAAAGAAGGCTCGAAGTAGATGAATAGCATAAATTGAAAAAAAAAAAAACCAATTCCTTTCTCTCACGTTCTTTTGGTTGACTATCAAAGCATGACCCTAGTCCATACGACTCTCACCTGAAGCAGACAACCAGATTCCACCAGAGATTGATTGATACTTCCATTCCAAAATTGGAACAACTGTATTAGGATATCGCCCCGAGTTTCCGTTTAGAAATTTCTGGATTTCTTTTTATTTTTTTTGCAAAAAATCTTATCGATACGTGGGTATTGGGGTGTGTTATAAAAGCAGGATATCTCTGCCAGAAAATGCATAGATCTTAGTATAGGAAACTTAGAATAGTACTACGCCAGTGTCAGAAAACAATCTGTATTAATACTACCAATCAATTCTTATGTCTACGGGAGAACAATTCTTCGCGCCTCAAATACAATCTATTCGGGAGGAATACCAGAATAGTAGCAGTGATGAAGATGACTATGCCGTTGTTGACCTAGAAGAGACTATCAGCCGGGTTGAGACTACTCCCGGCTTAGACAAGGTCATCTCCAGACTGTCTCAAATGTCTTCTACATCCAACAATTACCATGGCGGTCGTTCGAGTTCAGTGTCTCGCGGACATGATAATATGTATGCCCCTTACTCGGCCAGCATTCAGCCTATGGATCTGGTGGAGGAAGGGATGGAGACTCCGCCAAAAAAGTCCACAGAGTTTACTGAACGTACAATTGACATGAATGGTGATAGCAGCCTTCATGACGAGATGAACCATCCAGAAGGAGGCAAACAAGCTTGGATAGTGGTTCTCGGGTCTTTCTTGGGATTGACTGCGTGCTTTGGCGTGTTCAATTCTCTTGGAGCCATCCAGGCATATGTGGAAAGCAACCAGCTCTCCGGCATGTCCTCGTCTAACGTTAGTTGGATATTCTCCATTTTCATTTTCTTAGCATTCTTTCTCTCCGTCCAATCTGGACCACTTTTTGATGCATATGGCCCACACCGTCTAATAATTGCTGGAACAGTTATTCACATTACCTGCTTAATGTTAACCAGCATTTGCACGCAGTTTTATCAATTCGTTCTGGCATTTGGTGTCGGCTGTGGTATCGGGGTTTCGTTAATGATGACACCATTGATTGCAGTGGTTGGCCATTGGTTCAACCATAAACGAGGGTTGGCAACTGGATTGGCCTCGATGGGCGGTTCAGTGGGCGGGATTGTCTTCCCCATCATGCTGAGAAACCTATACGCGTCGGTGGGTTATGGCTGGGCTATTCGGGTCCTTGGATTCATTTCCCTAGCTGTTCTTGTACTTTCCCTACTGCTTATAAAGCCCCGGGCCCAACGAACTGAGCTCAAATTCAAGCCTAAAGACATTTTCGACTGGACTGCTCTTAAGGATCTGCGATATACTTATCTTATAGCTGCCGTCTTCCTTTTGGAGCTTGGGCTGTTGGATGGAGTTACTTACCTCACTTCATACTGTCTGGCCCAGGGCATGTCAACTAGTAAGGCCTATTTAATGCTTACTCTATACAATGTCACTGGTATTCCAGGCCGATGGGCCTCTGGTGTGGCCGCTGATAAATTTGGCAGGTTCAATACCATGATTGGATTTGCTATAATGGCAACCATTGTTATTTTCGCCATCTGGCTTCCATTTGGTCATAGCTATGGTGCGATGGTCGCATTCACCTTGATTTATGGGTTTTTCACTGGTACAGTTATGTCCTTGACTCCAGTATGCTGTGGACAAATCTGCAAAACTAAAGATTATGGTAAGCGCTATGGGATGCTTTATCTCTTTTGCTCATTTGCAGTTCTTTTCGGTGTTCCTGTCTCCGGCCTTTTAATCAATGGAGACAGCTACAATGGACTGGTTGCATTGTGTGGTGCTGCCTACTTCGGTGCTTTCCTTTTCCTTGTTGCTGCTCGTTACGCATGTGTTGGCTTCAAAATCTGCAAAGTTTAATGTTTAATTCTTAATGACCTATAGAGATGTAGCTTTGGACCTAATGAAGTTTCTTTAAGCATTCCAACTCACAATTTCAGTAGAAAAAAAAAAAAAAAAAAAAAAAAAAAAAAAAAAAAAAAAAAAAAAAAAAAAAAAAAAAAAAAAAAAAAAAAATAAAGAAAAAAAAACGTTACCTACACGTTTCAAGCATCCAGTTAGGCTAGAATATGTAATAGCATTCGGTTCATCCAGCAGTCAATTATACTAAAAAGAAGTTTACGTACAGTCATTTTCGAGATATCTGCAATATCATTTTGTCTAAACACTTCCTAACAGCTTCCGTGTCCTGTGGGCTGGCAATTGGTTTCCTGAATAATGCTTGGTGCACACGATTTGCAAAGTCCATGTAATGATCTTCTTCATTAAGGATTTTTGCTAGGGCCGGCATGAACGACTGTACCTTACTTAAAGGCGTGTTAAAGAGGATAAGCATGTTTTTAACAATATTTGCAAGCTGAATTGCTCCCAGGCGATCGACTTGGTCGAGCTGAAGTCGGTAATAGTCTTTGTCTCCCTGAGGGATGAGGTCTGGGGTGATTGGAGTGTCCGTGCCCCGCAATTTGGACATCTCTTGTTCCATATTATCAACTTTCCGTTGAAGTTCAACTAAACTATCCTGTAGCTTTTTACTCCCATCGCGCTCTTGACGAAGCTGATCTGACAAACTATGAAGAACCCTTCCAATTGAATCGTCAATGGCACTCTTGGCTCCAGAAGCAGGGCGCGGCCTGGGTGGCTGAAGTGGAGCTGCTGCTGACCTTGGCTCAAAGTATGCTGAAGACGGCACACCTCCGCCAGACGGACGTTGACGTGGAAGAGGGAGGCTCTGCCGTCTGTATTCTTTGGTCGTAGATGTTGAGTTAGGGAATTGAGCCTTAGCCATTCTCATGAACCCTACCGATTTGTCAGCGTCTGGTCATAATATTAATTTGAACATACGGTCTTCGCCATCACTCAATGCTTCACTACCATCATCATCATCTTCATCATCAAAAATGCTATCAAATGCAGTACTAGGACGATCCTCCACAACATGAGAAATACCTACATCCTCATGCTCCATGTTGTTTTGATCTGGCTTATCGCGATAAAATCAATGTGTTTTGGGAAGTGATCGACGAAGAGTAACAAGTTATCGGGCCGATGGGACATCACCAAACACAATATACCTGGGCATTTTTCTTGATCTTGGTTCACAATGTTCGGACGATTTAAGCTAACAGGTGCAAACCTGGAGATTTTCAGGGTATGTCGAATACACAGAACTGTTTTGGGCGCTCTAACTTTAAAGGTTTAGTTTGCATTTTATGTGTCATTTCCTGTAGGTGTTATGGTGTGGGTTGGGTCGGATACTCATAGAAAGCTCAATGTGTCGAATTTCTGGCCTGATCCTGCACGTCTAAATTATCCCCCGAAAGACCCAGTTGAAATCAAGAATGAGCTTGAGAGAATGAGACAAGAACGTCTTGAAAAGCGTAAACGACTAGAGGAAAAGGCTCGTCTTCTTCAATCTACAACGCCAGAGGAAACCGAAGAAGACACCAATCAAAACTAATTATATCTGTACATAGCATTAATCTTATCACATCTAATATGATATTGTCTTTAGTGAAGTTTGGTAATAGGGTGAAGCTTTCGTAGAGGAAATTTAGAATGATCAAGGAATAGTTGCATTGAAGAAGGAAAGAAAGTGGATTTTTCATTATCCGTTCATTCTGCGAGCGTAGTTTCCCTATAGACTACATGATATGGAGATCTCATTCAACCGTATATGTGTATTAAGGAATGCTCTTAAAATAATAGCATAACATAAGAAAATAATAACCGTCTTACTTCCAACCAAAATTTCTGTTTCTCGGGTTCACAAGGATTGCATATAGGGTAATCAGTATACGTTGATTTCAGTTGAGAGGGTTGTTGGAATTGGCTGCGTGGTTCCATTTTGGCTGTCAACGGGGTTGTACAGCGTAAGGTATGGAACAACAACCTTACCATAAGCCGGAGGATCAAAGTCCACGGCAGATTCAGATTGTTCGAAGTCCATTGGACTTGAGCTGACTCCTGCAGGGACAGTGGCAATGGCCGGCTGTGACGTTACTAGCGCAGGCTGTGACGTGACCAGCGGCGGCTGTGAGGTGACTATCGGTGGAAGCATGCCATAGAGTGCTTGATCTGCATCTGGAGGTGTTGAAATGTTGCTTTCGGCTAGTGTGTCTGAGCCAACTGGCAGCGACTGGTTAGAAGGAATATCTGGGGTAGTTGCATTACTGACCGACACAGCAGAAGCTGAGGGAATTCTCGGTTTCCATCCTGTCTGCGCATGAAACTCGACGCTCAAGTTCCCGGAGTCAGTAGTCAAATTAGTTCCAGAGGTCAACTGCGATGGCATAGACAGGTTTATTCCAGCCGCGGTTGGCATCATCAGATCATCGACAGTCATTGAAGCAGGGCCAGTTGGAAGTTGTGTTTGATTATCAGGGGCAGTAGGTGTAGCACTAATATTACTAACTGGCTTTTGAACGTCCGTTTGTAGTGCAGGCTGGTCAGTCACCTTTTCTGGCTGAGATGTGACCTGAGTTGGTTGAGAGGTGTCAAATGAGGGAGTGCCTGTAACTTCTGTTTCTTGCACGGTGAGAGATACATTTTCTTCAGAACTTGTAACCATATCCGCAGCGCCAAAATCGATCGTCTCACCTTCAGCAAGGACAGGAATATCCCTCTTGGCAGCTTTTTGCTGATATGCCGTTGCAGTACTCGTGATGGTTGGCCCAGGCCGGGTCACATGAATAATATCAGTGACACTAATAACGACAGTAGTAGTGGTATCCGAAGACATTCTTGTCCGGACTGCAACACCAGTCTCATCAATTTCAGCTGGAACATCCTTTCCTACTCTACCACCATTTGCAAGCGGAGTGTTGAACTGACCAGTGCCTTCCTCGTCATCGACATCGGAATCATCATCCCGATCTGTGTCGGTATCCAATGAACTAGGCACCCGTGATGGTGGCTGTTTCTGATTGGAGTTTGGTACTCTTCCCCCTGCTGGAATGCCTTGGAGGGAGAACTTGTTACCAGTGGCAGTAGTAGCAGCACTTGGACCAGTGCTCGATGCAGATGCTTGGTCCACCGTAGCAAATGTATCTGTAAGTAAATTGGTGTCCCCGCTTTCCCCTGTAGAAGAACCTTCTGGTGTCGGACCTGGATTTGAAGCATGAGCAGTCCCAGTGGGGCTGCCATCAGGGCCAACAATTGGGACGCCATCCAAGAACGAGGGAACAGACAACTTTTCTCCGTATTTTGACACCAAAGTGTAAACAACCGAAGTTGTAGACTTTCTCTTTGACCCAGCGTTATTATTCAACTTCGGAGTAACTTGTGGAAGGCTAAGGTCGGGCGGGTCGAAATCTGCATTCGTCATCATGTTATCAAACTTCCCCTCACCATTTTCGGTGGCAGCCATCTTTGGATCACCGCTAGGCCTGATAGTTGCGACTGGTTGGATTGATCCGGTAGAGGCTAGTGCGCCGGTAAGCTCAACCAAAGATGAAGAGCCTTTTTTGGACTGTGAATCGTCAGAGTGCTGATTAGGCTTCACACCAGCGTTATCATTGTTCGCCGGTTGATCGTTAGATGGAGTCGGTTGCGAATGTACAGTAGACAAGCCTCCATCTTTCTTTTGAGAAACGATCGCCGTAGAAGAAGGCTCTTGTGTATCGTAAATAGTATTGATCTCGCCACCGCCTTCAGTTTTACTGTCGTCATGATTCTTGATAGGAGAGCCGGGTCCTGGCTGGGTGACGGTTATAGCTCCACCATTGGGCTGCTCAATCACTGCAGCAGTTTTAAGGAATACTGAAGTTGGCCTATCTGGAGATGGAGGATCCGTAGCTTGGCCAATTTCTTCTAGAGGGTTAGCAATAACGGCATTGGGGTATTTCAAAAACGCGTATGCAAATGCTAGCAGCAATATCGAGTTGGCCATCATGTCTTCAATTCTTCATACAGAGATACAAGCTGCTTCTTCTGCAACATAGGCCACAGCTGGCTGTGACGTGGTATTTGTAGTTTGTTCATGGCTCAGACAATTATTACCATTGGCGTTCTCTCTGTCTTGGACCTACCTAGAATGATCTAAACTTTAACCATCCTAATTATATCCTTATCCTCAGTCAGGATCAATGCTTCTCATGCATATGCCTGCTATCAGTCAATCTCTTCATCTGTGTATATCCTATACTGTAGGCAGCGATTTCATCCTTGTCCTGCACGCTCCATTTTTCAACCAGGAGTAAAACTAGGTTATATCGGATGCCCAAAGATGCAAAAGCTTGGCCATTATGTCCATTACATGTGTCATTCTATAATCATGAGCAGCTCAAAGCATATATGGCTTTTAGTTTCTGCAGGTTCAACCTAGGCCTTGGGCCCGCGAACGCGCACTCGCATCAACACCTACACCTCATTATATTCCCAACCGCTACAGAAGTACGTGTTTTAGAGGCGGTAATACCAGATAGGAAGTCATGGTAGGACAGGGCGATGTTTATATCAGCCAAATACTAACGCAGGTATTGTAGTCTGAAAATACTGGTGTAAGCAATCAACCCAGAACATTGTTTCAAAGGCTGTCCGAATCCTCCCATCCGATAGCATTACTCTTTTTCCTCGGACTTCGGATCGGTGCGCTGTTGACGTATCTATTTGGACTGCTATTCACAAGCAACTTGTAAGTCTAAACCTCCAGCAAGCCAATTGAGTTGGCCGACGTCGAAACGTTATACTGACGAAAAAACAAAAAAAAAGTGTCATGATTTTCATTCTCGTGGTCTTACTCTTGGCCGCAGATTTCTGGAACGTTAAAAATGTATCAGGCAGATTGCTAGTAGGATTACGATGGTGGAATGAATCATCTTCTGATGGGTCGAGCATTTGGGTATTCGAGACGGCAGATGTGAGTAGCAATTGGTTTGGGTCTTCCGCTTCAACTAACCGCAAACTCAGCCCCAACGATATATCAACCCGATTGACTCAAAAGTGTTTTGGCTATTTATTTATATTACCCCTGCGTTATGGGTTGGTTTAGCAGTTCTGGCCATTCTCAAGTTCCAGTTTCTCTGGGTAAGTATAACTCGTTAAAGTGCTACAGTTTGCTAACGTCTTTGTGTTCTTTCAGCTACTGCTAATTGGTAAATTCTCTCATGTCGAATATTTTTGGTTGCACGTCTAATCTTCTTTTCTAGCTATTGCCTTGGTTTTGACCGTCACAAACGGTCTCGCCTTTAGCCGGTGTGACAAGTTCGGAAAGGCTAATGCGGTTGCAAACAACATTTTGGGCAATGTTTCTTCCGGTATTACTAGCCGCCTCTTCTCTGGACTTGGGAATCGAATTTTCGGTAACTAGTGCCAATGTAATGGTTCATTTAGGTTAATAACTGCCATTAAAATTGTCATGAATGATGCTAGAAATTAATGTATTCGACGGAGTGGCCTACTTCGTGATTAATTGGACTCGGTGGAATTAAAACAATAAAAATTTGCATGCATAAGTGGCTATATATGCAAAAATATTAATATACACAAGTGTCTAGAATAAACATTAAGCGATCCAGAACCAAATCCTCTGGAAGACGTTGGCAGGCCGCCTTTCAGGGAAGGAGCGCTCGATCTTTTCTGCCTCGTCGAGTCCGGTGAGAACGTCTATTTCGTGGATCGGGTACAGCCATTTCCAGTTTCGTGTCCATATCTTGTGGCCAAAATAGATGGCGAAGAAAAGTGGCAGGGTGATGTATGCAGCCACAAAGTCTGCTGCGGAGAAGGGGTTTTCCGGGGACAGACCAACGAAAACTGTAAAGCCATTTGTAAGTGTAATTAAGCCGACAACAAAGATGGTGTAGTAAGTGAAATACGGTTGTAGAGGCGCCTTGAATGGTAGAGTGTCGTAAATGTTGTTGTATTTCATGGCTCGTCTAAACCGGAGGTAGGCGGTGAGCACAGCGATCCAGTTAATGAAGCCAGAGATGGTGGAAATATTGGTAAACCATGTAAAGACATCTGCTGACGAACTAGAAGCGTTCAAGAAAGCGAGGCATCCGACAAGTGCAGTGCCGGAGACAGCAACATACGGGACACCCCAACGGTTACAACGTCTAAAGATTCTTGGAGCATGGCCCTCACAGGCAAGCGAGTACAGGGTTCTAGAACCTGCAAATAAGAAGGAGTTTCCTGCAGAGATGGCCGAAGTCAAAATGGCTCCGTTGATAATATGAGGCAAAATTGCGATCTGAGCATTCTTGACACCAATGACGAAGGGAGACGCTGCACCATCGCTCTTTCCCTGGGAAACAGCACTGAGAAGGCTGGGATCGTCGGAGGCGACGATGACGCCAATGACCAAGGAGCCCACAATATAGAAGAACAACAGTCTGTAGATAAATCGACGAGTGGCCTTTGGAATGTTTCGTCTAGGGGCCTCAGTTTCGCCGGCACAAACTGTAATCAGTTCCGGGGACATGATGAAGGAGAACCCAGAACGAACCAAGGCATTCCAGAATCCACACAATCTACCAGACGCGCCATCAACAATGTATTCTTTGAACGCATCATGTTTCCAATAACGGAAACCCAAGCGGTCGTGTGTGGGGGCGCCACCAAAAAAGATGACGACCCCGACAATGATGAGCCCAAGCATGGTGATGACCTTGATGGAGGCCATCCAAAACTCTACCTCGCCGAATGCGTCGACCATAAACACATTAACAAGAACAATTACCACAAGGAATATGGCGATCCAGGCGGCTGTTGGCACTTTGTCGGTCCAGTATTCGACAATGATTGCGCTGGCGGTGACTTCAGATGGGACAAGGAACGCATATGCATACCAATAATTCCAACCTGTGGCAAACGCCAGCGAAATGTCAGCATATTTGTAAACGAACAAAGGAGGACTGACTCCATGCAGAGGGAGATAGGTAGTCATTTCTCCCAAAGCGTTCATTACCGTCCAAATGATGGACGACATGATAATATACGCCAGCAACAAGCTTGCTGGGCCAGAATTGGACAAAATGGCGCCAGAGCCAACAAACAGACCAGTACCAATACAGCCGCCAAGGGCAATGAGCTGAACGTGACGAGACTTTAAGCCTCTTCTAAGCTGTTCATTCTCTTCCACCGTAACGCCCGCAGCCGTTGTATTCTCCGCCTTAAACGGAAGGTCTGCATGGACCTCATGGATTTTTTCATTCTTCTCACCCATCGTATTAGAGATGAATAAAGAGAATCAAAAGACAAAAAAAAACAAAAAAAAAAAAAAACAACC
>JAJMBO010000195.1:0-10500 GCA_030585065.1 Blastobotrys persicus
CCAGCAATTGGGCTCTAATCGCAACCAAGCGTCTCCTGAAAGAAAACCGTGATCTGTTGGTGCATGAAAATTCTGTCCCATATACCCTTTACGTAGACTGCGCTATTGTTGTTGGTTGAATCATTCACACCATTCTTGCCACACAGAACTCAATAATAACCATGCCCAAGCACCAGTATTTTTGTCCTCTGGACGAATTGATTGAGCCCCTCGACTCATCAAGACATAGTCCGCATAACATCCGTTTATCATCGTATGCCTCCAAAATTCTTCAACCGTTATAAGTTCCATTTCTATAGCAACCGGATATTTCTGCCTGACTGTCAGCGATCTCTTCAGCCGTGTGATGTCTGGGTCCGGAAAAATTGGAATTATCTCGGCTGAACGTCCGACTCGTATTCTTTGGCCAAGGTTCCGCAAGGTCCCAACTGTAGAGTGCGGGGGAAGGGGCTGCTCATGCACTGTCCCTTCGAAGCCCCATAAAAGAAGTGGAAATCGTTGCAACTTCCGGTTAGACTGGGGATAAGTGACAGGGAGATAGATCAGATTAATCAATTACTCCTGAGTACATACATTTATAATTATAAAAATAAATGTAATATCAAGCAGGAGAGCTCAGATATCGGTCATTTCAGACGTTTCGGCATCTCCCAGACGTCAGATCGAACACTTGCTAGCAGATTTGGCCTCTATTGGTTTCGGATGCTCTTTAAGAGCCAACCTTTGATCAAGAAAGACGTCCAATGCTAAGGCTGCTTTGCTCGTGTTCCGCAACTGTAATAATAACAATCTACTTTTAAGTACATATACTTAGAGTTAGGAATATAAATGAATTCCGCAATTGTAATAATAATAATAATAATAAATAATCAATTTATGAGTACATCTCAGGCAATTAATTAATAATTAATATCTGACAATTGTAGTCTGGCCCAATAATAATAATAATAATAATAATAATAATCAATTTACTCCTGAGTACATACACATAATTGTAGTCTGGCCCATTGTCTTGGATCGCCACTCCTCGTCGCCAGTGGCGAACAATCGGTGGAACAGGCCTTGATACGCAAATCAAAATAGATGGACTAGGATGGTGGACACTCAAATGATGTTTTATCGCCTTCTCAAATTCTACGGAGTTAACCGGAGTTAATCTCGGTTCATGCTTCATCTATGTCTTTTGTACGATCGGAGTTTTAGCGAACTTCGTAAAAGGGCGTCTGGTGTAGTTGGTTATCACATCCGCTTAGCATGCGGGGGGTCCCCGGTTCAACTCCGGTGTCGTCCAATCAAGGATCCAAGAGGATTGTTTTTTTTTGCAGTTATTAGTTTTTATTGAAGCTTTGACCGCATTGCACGTATACATATAATAGTATACTACTACAGGACCCACCTTCAGCAGGTAGGTTCATACAGGTTTGTCTGGCCCTGGCAGGGTTTTCGAATATGAGGTGGCTCATAAGTTTAAGACTATGGCGCTGGATATACGAAATGGTTTTCCCACATGCTCATTAATTGAGGGGAATCCGGCGCCATCAACCAACCCAATGAATGAATTCTTCAATATGCCGAAATGTCTGAAATAGACCAATATCCGAGCTCTCCTGTTTGATGTTATTCACTTGTTTGTATTAATTATGTGTATGTACTCAGGAGTAAAATTGATTATTATTATTATTATTTGAAACACCGGTGCTTCACTGGGCAAACCCGCATCAGCTAAACAAGGACTCTCTCTCTCCAAGTCGATTAGACAAAGAATTAACAGATAGTCTCCGATCGTCTTAGTATAATATCTCTATTTCAACCACTGAATCTATCTGGAAAACCAGAAAATCCCTTACGAAAAATCTACGGAGTTAAGCGGAGTTAAGATTTTTTTGCCCAATTTATGCCTTATGTATCGCCAGTGATTTTCAAAATTCGTGAAAGGGCGTCTGGTGTAGTTGGTTATCACATCCGCTTAGCATGCGGGAGGTCCCCGGTTCAACTCCGGTGTCGTCCAATGAAAGATCCAGAAGGGTCGTTTTTTTGGTTTTTATCTATTTTTGAACTTTTGCTCGACGAATGTTTATACATATACATGTTCAGAATTAGTCGTCCAAATGAAGTTGAACTAATAATAAATTTAATAGTTATGCATATATAATTATACACATAAATCCCAATATACATACTTATTAACTTCTATATTCACGGAATTGTCCTCAAACCACAGTATTCGACCTTTACAACACCCAAACTTCAGAGGTATATACGTTTTTAAATTTTCACCATCCTTGAAATTATAATGCCCCCCTGCCGCAAACAAGATTTGCATACTTCGTCTTTTCAAAATTCATAGACCAACACAACATTGACATACACTCGCTAAACTACCATTAATACACTACATAACAAGATCGAACTAATCGCTCATTTACGCTATAATAGTGCTTATTCAACTGCTAAAAAAAGGCCTATTCTATGGTGCATTCACGTGACCACAATCACGTGCAACGATGATTCTCGTACATCCGGGTAAGTGATGAAAAAGTAGTAGACATGCGCGAGGTATGGAATTGTAGTCTCGAGATACAATTTGAGTCGTCTTCACGTCCACACAAATGGACTTTTCTAATATTATAAATGCTCCACACGAGGAGGAAAACGGAGATGGACGCCAGAATGGGTTACAGTTCGGTGGACCCAAAAGCACGTTTACCTTTGGAGCTACACAAACACAATCACAAGACGCACCACCACCACCAACATCGTCATTGAGCAACATTTTCAGCAACACAAACAGCGCTGTTGACGAGCGATGGAAGCAGGAGATTAGCTTTTCATTTGAACAGAATGCGAACGAAAATGCTCAAGATGAAGCTCTTGAAGATGCTGTTGATGACGAGAGCATGACTGTGCATCTGGAGGGAGCACCTATACCGTCAGGTGGTGTCAAGAAGTGGTCAGAGAGCAACCGGACATTACTTTTTAAGACCAATCCCGTGTCGATTGATGGAATTACTTGGGTGAGTTCAAAAGAATGGACAAAGGGAGGTCATACCTTCGACGTTGAGAAACAGCTGTTTCCGACCGAAATCCCGGGATATCCTGTCACTGAAGAGTATAAACAATTGGTTAGCGATACATATGGGGTGATGACCGAATATATCCGGACACAGGATCAAATGCCGCACACTCGAGAATGGGAAGAGATGTCAAAACAGTACCTTGACAAGTATATTGACCTGTTGAAGGAGTACACTAATAAGACTACAGATGAAAACGTGCTAGATGCTTTAAGTATTGGCATGTGCTTCAATGTAGTGTGCTTTGTCCCGTCCTTTATAAATGACATCACTGGTCCGTTCTTAGAATGGGTAAATACTGTAGACCCGGGTTGGCCAATTGAGGACACAAGAGAAGTGATTCAAACAAACCCGCCGACGGATCATCCGTCATTTTGGAACTATATTCATCACTTGACCATCAGGGGCCTAAATGAACCTGCAGCATCGGCCCTTAAGGCTGCCAACGGAACTCACCTCGATGCGGATGTATCAGAATGTTTTGATTATGCTATTCAATTATTCCGGTCTTACCCTGAGTCTGATGGAACAAAATATAGCTTTAGACAATGGCGGGATTCTTGTCTGCAAGCCAAAATGAAGGCGGAGGAGATTTCGGCCGTTGAATGGCGACTAGAGGTGCAGAGAATGTTTGAGATTATGAGTGGCAATGTAGATGCCATCCTGAATACAGCTGCAACATGGTACGAAGCTGTGGGTGCAATGCTGAAGTATAGAGACCCAAAGCGATCGCGAATCTCCGAATATTACTCACAAGCCACGGGAGCGCTCCCACCTGATTACACGGTTGCATGGGAAGCTGGATGTGCTTCAGTTCTTGCTGAAAACTACCTACAGGCGATACAGAAGGTGGAAAGTCTGGATCTATGTGCGGCAGCTACAATAACTCAATTCTGCAAACAGCGCGGTCTTTTGGACCGCTACATCGAGAGTGGTCAACACAAAAGTGGTCAGCAGGGTATCGCTGAGTGGCTGCTCTTACAACATGCCCAGCAATGCCTTTCGACCAAGGAGCTAATGGGAATTGGTATCGAGCTTTTGCGAGATATTGGAACATATCAAGCTATCCAAATTATCGGAGAGGCGTTACCCCGTCTAATCGGAACAGATGTCGATGAAATTGAATGGGCTGTTGGAATCGCCGCCGAATTGGGATTAGAGGACACCGAGCGGGCAATTAACAAAGCTACTGCTCGAATGTTTCTATCGCGACAGGCTCATTTAGATGCGTTTGTTGCCTTTGAACGAGCTGACGACGTCACTGGACTTTCTGTGCATTGTTGGAAGCTCTTTGAGGAGTGCCTTACGACCCAACATGTGCCAGTTGACGACATCACGGCACTAGCAATCAGTGAAAACAACGACTTAGAGATATCTCCCCTAATTCGTGAATGCATATCTCCCTGTGCAGTGCTTGTAGGGTTCATTGAGAACATTCAATCAGTCAAACCATCAAATGCTGCAAAATACGTCATCGCCCTCCTTCAATTTCCATACCTGCCACCGAAATACATTGGCATTCTCATTGCCATGACCATCCCATTACTTTCACGCGACAAATCACGGATCTTCAAAGCTTCCGACCTAATTAGCATAATGACCGCCGTCGATTCATGGGAAAACGGCAATGAAGAGGACTATAACACTGGAATGGCCCTCTTGGAGCATTCCCTTGCAATCGCACCATCCGGTACAAGCTCGTATGACTGGCGTACTCAGTTCCAGGTGGGCATTGCTGGCCAAAAGGTCATTCAGACCGCTCGCATAAGACTAGCCAAAGAAATGTCCCGTGCTTACCTAGAAGGCGCTTAATTATTTCCGAATGTAATAATAATGATCTATACAATCAAAGCGATGCTCTCAAATGCATTTCACCGCAATCCTGAATTGTATTATTTCCGCCGGAAAGGTGCATTATATATCAAAGTATAAATAAGGTCTCTAAAATTATATAATCATCAAGTTCCGTCATACGACAATGCTCTTGAATAGTTGTTGGTGTCGTTAGTTTCGACGTCTTTGTATATACCAATCAGACTGTTGTCGGTGGTTTTGACAAGTATCGTACTACAACTATTAGCATTTGACCTGATCGCTACCGTAAGAGAACTTACTACTCCCGATAGTCTATTTTGGCTGCGTCAATACCTTCCTTGTGACAATACCAGCGGATATACGGGGCATCCGAATTGTTGGCAACCCCCCGAACTCCCAAACTAAGGCCAGAGGAAGGGTCGATTAAGATAACTCCCTTTACATCCTCCGTGTCATAGCTACAGTAAGGTGGTGATTAGTTCTCTGAAAGGGCACTGGAAGGAACGAGTTACTTACGTCTTGTCAAGCCAATCGTCTATTGCGGAGGCTGTGGTCATGTTGTCGAACCTCTTAATAGATTGTCCCAACACAGCGCTTCCTTCATCTCCCCAATTTGCCAGTCCACCAAAATATGGTAAGTTTATAATTCGCTTTCCGCGTTGTTCTTCTTCTTTTATACCACTCTCCTCTGTCAGAGTGCCTTTGTCAGATCTTCACGTTGCTAGCGGGATATTTTCGTTACCCCAGCACTTGAACCGGGGCGTGGCCTACAGATCTTAAGATCATCTTGAGAAAGCAAACATGACTGTCTTTTCGCAAGGTAAAGTAGCTATGGAGTAGGCGAATAGCCTCCCAATTGGTTTAAGGGTGAAGTTTGGAAGATATCAATCATCAGCTATGTTCAATTTTAGAGACCGTGACGATTTGATACTGCTACGTATCAGAGGGAAGTTAAAATCTACCTTAACCAAAGGAGAAAAAAATAACTAAAATTCAATTGGGCTTTGTTAACAATTTGCTTGGGCAGATACGGTTTCTGTTGGAACGCGTACTTTTTGCTTGAGGGCGGTGGATATGATCCAGCACAAACTGTACGAGGACTAAAAACTAGCTTCTGTATTGTATCGGATTCATACCTATTTCAGGCAGATGAACAACGACAAAATATCAGCAGAATTACTAACTCAAATTCTAGATTTTAACATCATTGGCATTTGTGTTTGTGGGTTTTGTGGCATTATGGGGGATTAGAAGATATACACGAATCAGACGAACGCCTATTCAGGTACTGTTGCCCTTATTTCTGGCCGTCTACATTCCTTGTTCAATAGTAATTCTGGTGCCCGTTGACCTTCTGTCTTCATCACAAAATTCGCATCCTCTGTTTTATTTATCAGAACGTGTGCGGCTGGTTTTGTGGCGAATTATTTATTGGCTAGCATTTGTATTGACCTGGCTCATATTGCCTGTATTGCAGTATTATTGCGAGTCCGGGTATCATGAACCATGGAAACGATTTAAAGACGCATTACGGCAGAATGCACGCTTTCAATTGACCATGTTAGGCGTAGGAGTGATTGGACTGATTTATGTTATCCTTTCTTCTGGTCTTTCGCCAGGCTCCATTAAGGCGTTGGTTATCGCTTTGTCACACTGCTATGCGCTTTTGTTGGCCATTTGGTTATTGGGACACGGATTAGTTAATGTACCAAGACGACTGTGGCAAGAAGCAGACCCCAAAGATTTACTTCAGCATCGCTATAAGCACGCCTCCAGGGTCAGTGATGTGTTTGCAGAATCACAGGCAGTTTATGCGAATGTTGCTGCAGAGATTAAAGCTCTGGCTCCATACAAGGACTGTGAGTATCTTGATTGGATCGATGAACTGCTAGACGAGCTGAATGAGGGACCTGATGTTCCAAGAACTGGCCATTCTCAGATCACTGTGGATCGATCTATCATCAATGATCAATACTTAGCCTCTCTTGCTAGTCGTTTTTACAAGGCCAAGGCACGAACGATTCGTTACGAAGCCGACTGGCAAAAGCTGTTGAAGGACTGTGCAAAGGCTGAAGACACAATTAATGCTACCATTGAGGGCAAAAGTCTAGTGTTTAGATATGCCAAAACTTCATTATCACCTCGAATGGCCTACATTTATTTTGGAGTAATACAACCAAAATTGCTGAAACTTTTTGCTGTATTGTTATCAGTAATGTCGGCAATATTAGTGTGGTCAGAAGCGACTCACGGAACATTCTTATCAGTTGTTAACATGATGGTTTCTAATAGCCATGGTGTTGGCCAACAGCTACTCTCCACGTTGATTTTAGGATACATGTGTACTTGTGATTTCGCGTCATTGACCAGTATCCGAATTTTCAATGTGTATGCTTTGGTACATCGATCGAGTGACACTTCTTCATTGATATTCTATGCCATGTATGCGTGCAGACTTACTGTCCCATTGAGTTACAACTACCTGACATTGGTTTCATCCAAGGAATCGGTGTTTGAAGAATTCCTTGGTAAGTCCATTAACTTGACACCGTTAGGAAAGTATTATAACGACATGTTACCACGTTTAGTTATCATTCCAGTATTATTGACGTTATTCCACTTCTACGATAAAATCAAGAATATGCTTGGTTTTGGAATGGCGTTTGACGACGAAATAGATGAGGAAGGCAATTCTGGTTCAGTGATTGAGGGACGGGCACTTGTTGAAAGAGCTCTTACGGATCCAAGGTCTCACTACGCAATCTCTAACATTGTGCCGCGGCCAAATGAGAGTAGTCAGAGACGCTCTTTTGACAGGTTTGAAGATAGACAAGGACTACGCCCCTTGCGGACCTCACCATCACCACAATCACAATATTATCAAGAGCACAGAGTTCTTGGAAGAAGCCAACCAACAGAAACAGCTAATGAAGCCATTAGCAGTATGAAAAATTTCTTTGGATCGCTTGGAAGACAAGTCCAGGACCGAATTGAAGAACTAACACAACGAAACGGTGAATCTCAACTTCCTCGTTGGTCTAGATTAAACAACAACTAATCTTGCATTTTATTTACCATAACTTTGACAGTTCGCAATCTCCATAGGCCGGTACTACTATCACTGATGTCTTCGGTTCCGGTTCTAAAGGTCATATTGCACTTATAAGAAATTAGTGGAGGAGCCAATGCCATGTGACGCCCCAAAATATAGAAGGATGGACAGGAGTATATAAAGGCTTTTTCTGTTAATTAGTTAAAATATATACGATATATTTCTTATTGCCGACACAGTGAAGGAGCAAATATTCTATTCTCCAATTTGCACACAGTCTCAATTAATGATGTTCTCCCACATGTGAGGCAATACTATTAGTTCTAAGGACAATATAGAGCCCATTCCGGTACGCCAGTGTTGACACTATGTCAATATGACAGGAAGAATCCTTTATGATACCAAATCAAACACCCACGGACAATTCATTTACCTTGGTGTCCTTCGAGGAGTGACGTTGAACGAGAACCCACCAGTTTTACCGGATAATCCCGCAGAGTTTTTGACAAGCCGCGATGCGGCTGGAGTGAGCAGTTTCGTACGTCGTGAAAGATTATTGGACACAGGGCCAAGACGGCTAGCTCTGTCCTCTTCTTCTCTTTTACTTTGCTTTCTTTGGTCTAATAACGTGTCAAGTAGCCTTTCTTTTTTCGGCGTACTTGGGAGGGCGTAACCACTTTTAGTAATCAGCCCGTATCCGTTAAAAGTGGAGTCAGGCTTGTTATTCAGAGCATTTCTAACTTTTTGGCGATTGGATTCTTCATCACCTTCGGGATCAGTTGCCATTCTTGTGTTTGTCGGAGTCACTGTACCAGAATGACTGTTAGGACCGTAATGCGAGCTAGGAGTAAACATCAGGGCATTCTGATCTTCATGGTTCCAAGAATGAAGTAGAGCCGGACGCCGATCAATCAGACCCTGGGTTTCAAGGTGTTGTTGGTCCTCTGCGAATGATCGGTCACTTAGCAATCGCTGGCGTTTCTTTGCTTCTAAGGCTTTTGTTCTTTGAGCTTTGTTACCTTCAATAGCTTTCATTGACCGTTGCCTTTCTCTTTTCTTTGTGATTTCCTTTTCTATCATTTTTGCGAACGATGTATTATCCTCAGATGTGTATTTCGCTTGAAATTCTGAGAGGCTCAAGTTAGATGCATCTTCCATCACCTTGTCTGTGGCAAAATCCTTCAGTTCGCCATCCATCTTATCAATTTTCGCCTGAATTTCTCTCACAGCAGGGAAGTAATCACGTGTGATAATCTGTTCTAGGGATGCATAGTACTCAGCTTCCTCGAGAGAACTCGAAGGTCTTGTATACTTGTACGGAGAACATCTTGCTCTCCTAGAGGATTCTTGACCAGCACGAGGAACGTGAAGCAGCATTTTGCCTCCGTCAGAAGTAGAGATTTGCGGAGATGCCACCGTTCTTCTGGTCTCCCTTTCTTTTGCCGACATAACTGCAAAATCAAACTGATACAAGAGCAGAACTAGTTGCGGCTTTCTGTGACCAGTTTAACTACTCGCTTTTACCTAAGGATTCTTCATAACGGAAGCTAAGCTGGCTTTTCCTTGGAAGACTCAAGCATTGGATCCGCACATCGGGGCCGGGATCGGACCGCCGATGATAGGATAAAGACGTTCTTCTCAGGCCTATTGAATGGCTATCGCATAGGATATGGGTTATGTGTAATTGTTAATGAAGTGAATGAAATAATTCCATGAAGACTAGTACTAAAATAAATAAATCAGTTAAAAAACAAAAGGAAAAAGAATGAAAAGAAACAGAAATTATACGTCGGAATTAAGCGGAGATGATGATTGGGATTGTACGGCTGAACCGGATGAATTTTTTTCTAAGATCAAAAATTTATTACTTTATCATTTCACAGAGATAAATAGGAGTATAATACACGCTTTTTGTATCAAATTAGATGAGAAGTCTCTCGATTTTGTCCTTGAGCTGATAGACCTGATCCTTGATCTGCGAAGCGTCGTTGGAGGTGACACTGGCTGCAATGACCGGACGAGAGACACCGCAGGCTCGACCCAGAGCAGTCTTAGATGGGACGAAAACATACGGAACATTCTTGTCCTCACAAAGCAAAGGCAAGTGCAGGACAATTTCAATTGGAGATGCATCAGCAGCCATGACAATGAATTCGGAAATACCTCTGTTCAACGTCTTGGTTGCCTCGTTAGCGCCCTTTTTGAGCTGGCGCAAATGAGTGGCCTGCTGAACCACATCGAGGATTTGTTGGGTCACTTGAGAATCAGCAAGTGGGAAAGCTCTGGCGTCAGGTGCGGACATGGTCAATTAATTAGTAAAGAGGTTCCTTGCAAACTAGCTCGCCTCAATAGAGAAGAAGAAAAGATGAAAATTTCATCGTTGGGAAGAAGCTCCCAGGACACGTTTTACGCTTCCAACTGTATATTTTTGCATGGATAGTGCGGCTCAACTCACCACCATTGGAGAGCCTCTAGTATTATCTATCAAATGAAGTGAAGATAGTGAATTGTTGGCTGTGCGCTGTGGAGAAGGAGTGGTTGGCTTGTCCAGATAAGGGG
>JAJMBO010000196.1:0-17930 GCA_030585065.1 Blastobotrys persicus
CTTGGTTTGTTGAGCCGGGGGTTTTTGCGACGAAAGCCCGTTGACGGTCTCATTGCTCGGGACTGAATGGCCTGCCTGTTCAAAAAACTCACCTAATTGCTCTTTGATTTTTTCAATAATGGCTTCCTCTGAGTTCAGCAGGATAGTCCGCTTGTCTGGGGTTACATTTACATCGTAGCATCTTGGATCCATCCTCAAATCTGCAATTACAATGGGATACTGTACGGGATTGTACAATTTGTACAATTCGTTGATCGCCTTTGCTAACTGCGGCATCACACATGGCCGGGAGTTGACGAAAAACAGCTGTCTGTCTTTTGAATTCCGAGCCATGCCAAAAATGGGCTTAGATATGTATCCACTTAGTCTCATTTCCCGGTCTTTGGATTCTTCTGGGTTAGCCTTCTTTGCCATATTCTCCAAACGGCCGAGGATGGAGCGTCCAGTCCACTCTATCTTCATATCCATCTTCAGCAACGTATCCAAAACGTTTGCTCCATAAACAGTAGCAATATTCTGCTTCATCGACCCGCCCGGGGTACTGAACAGGACCGTCTTCCGCTTGGACGGCAGTACATGAGTGACGGTGAGCTTCACATTCTCCACGGCAATTGCATACGCCTGCACCCAGTCTACAGCCTTTGCAAACTCCCGCTTGTGGGTTTTTTCGAACTCTTTTCGTCTCACCGGAAGCGACTTGAATATATTCTCCAGCCGCACGCTGGTCCCCTTAACGCCACTAACCATAGACTTTGACAGGACAGAGCCGTCATGGCCAAAGCTCAGTTGGGTGGCCTTTGGCACCGCTGATGCGCAGCATGTAATCATCATGACGTCGCAGAGGGCGCACAGCGATGACATGGCCTCTCCGCGGAAGCCAAAAGTCTCGACTGTTTCCAAATCGTCAAACTGGCGGATCTTTGAAGTGTGATGCTTCAATGCCACACTGTTCAAGTCGTCATCTGCAATCCCGTCACCGTTATCGACGACTTCAATCCCATCTAATCCATGGTTCTTGAACCGTACCTCGACCGTCCGGGCCTTTGCATCCGCCGAGTTCTCCACAAGCTCCTTGACGCACGTCGCCAAGTCGACTGCCACCTGGCCTGACGTGATCCGATGAACTGAACTGTTATCTAACGCGCTGATAGCCATCCAGTGGATCCGGTGGTTCTTGTAACTGTCTTATCAATCACTCCCTCGCGTTGAGACGCGTCGGTCGGCCCGTTACCCTAAGTTAATTAATCAAACACAAGCCACTAAATTAATTAGTGGAGTACGGCGAGGATTAATGTATTATAAATGAGAAAAGAATCTCAATTCAATGACTATCGGTCGAGAGTGTGGCAGCAAAGCACTATTCTGGCAATATTAGCCAGTTTTCCTTGGTGTAGCTCTAACGACGCTATAGTTTGAATTGAGCCGGCCAAAACCCATTCTCTTCAATATTGCACGGACCATGTAAATATACATTCAACATTAAGGCGCTGACTATTGTCTAATACACAAATATGAGAAAAGACGATTGTTTCTTGAAAACTTTTGATGCGCCGCACAGATTATCAGATAAGTCCAACGCGAAGCCTCGCGTCGAACATATACAACTCATGGACCGACCGCACAGTGTGAGCGAACTGCTCGCTGGCTTCCAGCAATTTCTGATTGTATTAACGCATGAGCTCACGTATCTGCGTGGCATATATCCGGCAGAGGCATTTGGACGCAAGCGGGTTTACGAAACCGCTGTCCATCAATGTCGCCATCCAAAAGTAGTCGAGTGGATCGAGCATCTTTCAGTAGTGTGCATGGAGCAGATACGAACGGGTATTGTACAAAAGCTCTCCATCATCATCCTCCGAGAGCACGACAAACGTCCTCTCGAAAGGTTTGCTCTGGACATCCGTGATTTCCCCAAGGTGGATTCAAAAGACTTGGATCAGCCGTTGCCTCCCGAAGTCAGTGTAACGTGGGGACAAATCATTGACCAATTCAGATCGTGTTTACGGGCGCTGGCCGTCGAGTCGGGGAAATATGGCCCCATTGAGGACGAGGATGATGATCCGTTGACCTTCACTGTGCTTCTAGAGCTTGGCGATGGAGGCACTATCGATGTACAAACCAGTGCATGGATTGTGTCCGACTCCGCTCGGTACCACGACCACGACGAGCAGTCGAGACTACGGTCAATTCCGATCCGATTTGTGGATGCTGGGCCCATCAGCTTTCATCTGGTGCTGGAAGAGGAAAAGTCAAGAGCAAAGCAAAGGGCGTTGGGATGATGGTTGAGTGTATGTGCAATTAAAAAAGGTCTATATTAGATGCATACATATTAGGACAAATTCATTGTGCTTTTGGCGTTTTCGTATACCAGGTAGGAGATGCTAACAGCCGGTGCGACCTTGGCCAGGTTTGGTCCGAGCCCTCTAAAGAGACCCCGGGGGCCGTCGCGGGCGACTGTTTTCCGCAAAACGTCCATGAAGCCCGTGTATGTGTATGGATGAGCTGCCGTGCCCTGCGCCTGGAGCCTGGTTCGGAGTAGGTTGATGGGATAGACGGCCGACGCACCCACCGAGCCACTCAATGCGCCCATTGTCAGAACGGCCATGTTGCCCATTTCGACCTCTGACGGGTCCACATCGAACTTGCGGGCTTGTCCGGCCAGATAGGCACGCTTCATGGCGCTGAAGGTTCCCAAATCCAGGGCCGCAAACGGAAAGATGCCGCAAACACCCACCAGCACACCTCGGTAGAAGAGCGACAAACCGCCCTCTCGCCACATCTGCTGGATTGTCGTCTTGATCAGCGGCTGGCCAGCCACCGGCCGCGAGCATTGTATCCGGAACTTTAGCGTGTCTATAGGATATATAGTGAATTGAGATATGACACCGCCAATGCCGCCAGACAGAAATGTCGACGCTCGCGACAACTCAGTCGGGTCCGAAACGCCTTCGACAGTACAAAAGAAACGCTTGGCAGCTTCAAAGGATCCAAACTTCATGGCGGACTCGGGGAAAACCTTGATGACGTTCAATCCATTGCCCACAAAGAAGGCACGGATACCGCCGAGTCCCCAGATGTGTTTTAATGCACCCAAAATTGTCGAGTTTGGAGACGCTGCCGCCTTGGCAGCTGCCTTGCCGGCTTGCTGCTTCAGGGGCTCGCTCCCGCTCTGTGCAATGAGAAAGACCTTCAGTCGATCAAACGGCGCAGTGCACGTTCGAGACACCACACCGGCCAAACCGCCAGCAAGGAAATAGCCCACACCGTTAAGTGTCTCTGAACTCAGGATAACGTCGCCTTCTGACGACAGATCCAGGTCCTCGATAAAGAAAATGTAGGCTGCCTCCAGCGGCGAACCAATCCGATTCGGAATAAACATCAAATTGTATCTCCAGTCCTCCAAAGAGATGTAGCCATCCTCGTCCAAATCAAGCGTGGAAAAGAACAGAGCCACCTTCTGGGCATCCACATTCAGATCCAACCGATCAAATCCCTCCTGAATCTCCTGCAGGTCCAGCATTCCATCCTTCTTCAAATCCAACGTCTCGAAAGTCCGCTCCAAAATGCCCTCCGTGTCAACCATGTACTTCTTGAACGACTCAAAGTCGACCTTGCCGTCGGCCGTCTGGCCAATCGTCACAATCAGCTCGTCCACAATCTCCTCCATGTTGTCAAACGGCTGGTACCGGTGCTCAAGCAGTCGCTTCAAGTCATTGGCATCCAGGTAATTGTCTCCTCGCACATCCAGCGAATCAAACAGCCGTCGATATCGTCGTTCCTGCTCTTCAACACTCTCTCGTGTGTCCAGCTTCATATCATGCCAATTCCCGTCGGATCTCAGATCGCGTCACTGCCAGTCGGTCCAAGTAAAGTAAATATATAGATATATGTATATATATATTTATAACAGAAAAGTTAAGCCAACCACTAGTGTCTTTGCTGCTGCTGCTGCTTTCTCTGGCCAATCCAATTTGGTAAAAATAATCCCTTTCGTATCGGCCGGCCGGTTCGGCGTTCCGTTGGGAGGAACCTGTCCAACTACCAACACATACACACATCCACTCACTCACACACTTACTCGACATTGCGTAGAGACATGAGCAGTGTGGACTATCGAAGGATTGACATTGACCGGCTGAATCCGGATAATGCGTTGACGCAAGAAGAGCTTGTGCCGCCGCAGCCCTCTGTGAGCGCACAGGAAGTGGCTGCCCGTGGACAGGAGGCCCGACAACTGCTCTCCCGAGGCGACTACGGCGGAGCATTGAAGGCAGTGCTAGACAACCCGCCATATGGGGGCGACGAAGAAGCAAAGACCCAGAATTTGAAGAACTTTATCGAAATTGTGACTGCCGTCAAGTCGTCGGACATTACTCCAATTGTCGACCAGCTCAGTGCCGACAACCAAAACGTACTGATCAAGTATCTATACAAGGGCATGGATTCGCCCCTCGGCCAGACACACGGAAACGGTGGCGTTCTGCTCACCTGGTTCGAGAAGACCGTTGATATTACTGGCCAGGGGTCCATTATTCGCTACATCGCTGATAGACGTCGTGTGTAAGGCTCTGGCAATGAGTATATATTAAATGCATGGTAATAACATAGTTACGTGTGTATCTTCTTTCTTGGCAGTTCATGCCCTCGTAGCTGGTCCACCAAGGCTCGAAGGGCCTGGTTCTCCTCTTTGAGACTCTCCATCTCGCCCTGGACCTTTGCTCTCTCCTCCTGACGGATCGACTCAGTGAGAATGTCGATCTTTCTGTCTGCCAGCTGCTGATTTCGGTCCAGGTCGTCGTCCATGTGGTCTAGATACTGCGATTGGAGCTCTGCAACCTGTCTTTCCATTTCAACCGACATTTCCTCGCGCACCTGCTCCTCAATTGTCAATGCGCGCTCCGTCGCCTCGGACGCAATGTCCTCCAGCTGCCTAATGCGTTCTAAAAGATACTTGTGAGGTGCATTGGCATATTCGCTGTCAGTTGTGTTGCCAGAAAAAGACCGACCGTCGATCTCCGCCAGCGTGGTAGACGATGCGCCGCCATCGTGGCTGGAGCCAACAGATGAAAGCGACGAAACTCGGACGTCTTTAGGCATCGTCAGGTCGCGGGCTAGGGCTGAGTAGCGTAGAATTTGTGAAGACGCCTTGAAATCGCCATAAGGATCAATTGTCACCAGAATTTGGGTCTTTTGCCCGCTGTCTGGGATAAAGGCATTGGCGAGCAGTAGCTGGGTGAGCTTGCAGTTGCGGAAGATGGAAAAGTCCTGCTTTGCTGTATTTTTGGCTTCCCGTTCTCTTTGTTTCTGCAAGCATTGTCCGAGAAGCATGAGAGATTGATTAATTGCACAGCTCTCAACCAGTCGGCTCCCGACAGTCTTGGCTGTTTTGTTTCTTTCTGACCCCGCGAGATCGACAATTGTGATGCTTGCTGATGTTACTTCGTTCTTGGTGCGTTTCTTGGGTATCCTTTTGACTTCAATAGTTGTAAACGCGTGCGACCGACTGGAGTAGTCGTTAATGCCTGTGGAATTGGCCTTGCGCACGCTTAGGCCTTTTTCCACTACTCGAAAAGCTTCCGATTTCTCTGACACATAAATCTTCTGAACGTCGGCAAGGTATGACTTTTTGGTTTGCGAGTCGGTCTTTAGCAGCAACCCTCGTCGCTTGTCCGAGTCATCCAACAAGTTAAACACACGGTCATTGTAGATCTCCACCATGGAAATGTAAACTGCGTAAGAATACTTGTTATCGTCCTCCAAATCAAACTTGTCATCACACATGGACCGATTCGTGTACTTGGCCTTTGGAGCGTTCGTCTTTGTCCAGTCCAAAAACAACCCGGCCTCGATTGCCGAGGATGTGCGGTTCGGATTCTTGTCACTCGCAGACTCCACAGCCTCAAATTCGGCAATGTTCTTTCCAATGCTCTTAAATATAGTGTCAATGGCTAACTGGATCATTCCCGGGGTCTGTCGATACCCCAACACCGTATGAGACTTGCCCGACCCCGAAGAGCCCATAGTAAAGAAAAGGGAATCGCGTTGGCTTGTCAACACATTCTCCACCAAAGGCAGGACTGTGCCCTTGTAAACGTCCATCTGGCTGCAGCTCTCTTTAAAAACCCCGGTAAAGCTGAACTTCTCCTCCTTCTTCAAAACACTGCCCTTCGGCGGGTCAACTTCCACCTCGTTTGTCCCATGGAGAACCCGCAGATATGACTCCTTATCTGTGTCCACAGGCTTCGGTTTCACCCTCAAGTACACCGGCAGAATCGTCTTCTCGCTCGTCATACTCCCCGTGGTTATTTGTTCTGTGTTTGTTTACTTTCTGAGGGCCTGTGCGGCTCACGGCGAACACAATAAATGCTCAGCCGTACGTGTGTTGGTTTGGTAATTTGGTCCTCGGCGGTCCGCCGACGGTTTAATGAAGGGCGAGTGCGAGGTCTACCCAATCGAAGGCGAACGAAGACGGAGAGAAGAATGATGTTGCAGAGGGTTGCCAGAATTGCTGGTAGTACATCCGCAGGCCGAGTTTCTGTATTTCATCGAGCGTTTGTGAATAGACGCCTGTTTTCGAGTGAGAAGCCGGAGAAGGATGAGATTAAAATTGAGATGAAAATTGAGCCGTTGCCCCGGCCGAACGAAGATAACGAGACCAAGCGGGCACGACTGCTTTATCAGAGCAGGAAGCGGGGAATTCTTGAGACCGACTTGTTGCTGAGTCGATTTGCGAAGAAATACTTGGCCGCTATGACTCGAGAGGAGATGGATGAGTACGACGAGTTGCTGGATCAGCCCGACTGGGATATATACTACTGGGCGACGCGAAATGACGACGTGACTCCATGCCCGGAGAGGTGGGAGAAGAGTGAGATCATGGCCAAGCTGCGTGATTTGTCTGAGAATAAGGAACGAGTTGTGATGCGAATGCCGGAGTTGTGAACTGTACATATGATTTGATATATTATGGTTATGGTCATTTTTGCCTTCCCGTTGCACGCGTAGCTTAATTTCTGTAGGTGAGGTATAGGTTATACTTGGCGGATGGCAAGTTTGAATAAGCTTGACCTTTCGAGAGCAACTGCACTGTTGAGCTTAAGGCTAGCGCAAGTAGTGTTGTTTAATTACTGCTCGCGGTTGGTGCAATTTGCATCGTTTGCTAGGCTGACGGCCATTATAAGTAGCAGCTGATGCTTGGACTCATAAGAAGCAGCAATGGTCAAGATCAGGTGGGTGCTTGTACTACCATTTTTCCAACGCATACTCAGTGCACCGTTGGATTGGTCAGCTGCAGTGGTTGATGGGAGTGAGCCAGAAAGATATGGGAGCCGAATTGAGAAAAGGCAAGAAGAGTCCACTGAGGAGGCAAGGCTTGTGGATAGGATGAATTCGTCGCTGAAGGGAGCCGAGAGCATGTTCGATACTTACGTAAATGTCCTCAAATCAGTTGATCCTGTCCAGCATCAACAGCAGATTAATTCCATAACGGAAAACACTGATAAACTTCTCGCCATGGCAGTCAATTATTGCCATGCGGTAGAGTCACTTTTTGGGCAGGGAAAATGGGAACCCATTATGAAGACTTCGTTAGGGCCGTTTGTCTCCCATGTCTCGCCAGTCGTGCAAGGGTTGGCAGATAAGGGCCAAAAGATTACTGATGATAATGCGTCAAAGCTTTCTAATGATGTGACGAGCGTGGTACAATGCGCTGATCGAGCCGGTGCAGACACCTCGGCGCTGAAAGCTTCTCTTGACCATTTTCGGAATCGCTCCAGGTGATTGGGGTTTGTAGTTAGTTCTGTTCGGAGCTTACATACGGTTTTTATCAGGTGTCCAAAAAATAATATGTGAAAAAAAGATGCAGTACCATCCGTTCGCGCGTCGTCTCCGACCGCGCTACTGAATATGGCCCTAACAGGCTTAACTGTGTCCGATCGAACGAGAGAAAGTGTGGCCCTGTTGGTATGACCGCATCTGAAAAGTTAATTCTGGATGCAAGGTCATTGCGATTGTGGTTTTGGTCACGTGATTTCCAAAAGCGGAATATCGGGCCGATAGTAGTGGTGGTCACGTGGTTGGATGCTAGTAAGTAATAATCGATTGCGATCCAATGCTGTTGTGCGTTTACTTTCACTTAATGGGTCTCTCATGGATGTATCCGTGAAGTAGAGCATATGTGTGGGGTGTATATTACAACCACACACATATATATATATATATATGTGCTCGCGAGAGGACCACGTAGGCAAACACCAATACAACACAAGTAGAATAACACCAGACAGATACATTAATACAGATTATAAATACGATTATGGAGGTTTGTCCCAGGCGCGGCGCGGCAGATATTTAATCAAATAATAGTAATAAAATCTATGGGAGAGGTAGGGTCGTTAGAATCATTGGAGGTCGTCGTCAGCGATGGCTGAGCTGTTCATTGCGTCATGATAGGCCAGAGGGTTAGACTGTTTGTAGTAATCAAGATCCGGGGTGAACTCGGGGGACTCGTGCTCGGCGAGCCCGAGCTTGGCCAGTCCAGCCTCCGCGGACGTCTGGCCAAAGTCCGTCACGGGCTGGCCGCTCTGACGCTGGAGCTGCTGGACCGTGTCCTGGAGCTCGAGCTCGCGCCTGTTCTGGTCGTCGATGATCTGCTGCAGCTTGCGGATGTAGTCGACCGATCGCGCTAGGATGGTGCCTTTGTTTGGCTTGTCGTCTTTAGACCCGTTGTACGCGTTGGGGTCATTAGTCGCGTACAAGAAGGCCTCAGGAAGGAGATCACAGAGCTCCTTGATCTTCTCGTTGATGTTATCGCGACGCCTTCGTTCTACCGCGTTGTGGGACTCGCGGCGACGGCGACGTCGCTCTGCCAGCAGCTGAGCCTGCTTGTCGGCGCCCTCGACGGGCGATAGGTTCGGCTTCAGGAACTTGTTGCTCGCAGACGACGGCGGCGAAGTGTACGACCCGTATGGCGTCGACGCGTTGGAGTTGGGGTAGTTATCCTGCTGGAGGAAGCGCTGGGTATGGGTTTGAGGCTGTGCTGTGTTGGTCCGTGCGTGCTGTAGCATGAAGTCATCAAACGGCGACGTTGACTCGGGCACAGGGGGGGTAACCCCATACGATCCTGCCAGGGCTGGTCTGGTGGGTTGGTTGGACGAGAAGCCGATGCTTGCAGCTGCCATGGCATGAGGATTGGAGTAGTTGTGTGGCGACCCCATGCCCTCGAGATCCAGTAAATCTGACTCGTCAATCATGGACGACGAGGCATCCTCAAAGTGTGTCTCTCCGCCGCGCGTCAGATACTGCCGCGACAGCAGCCCGTAGTCGTCGTCGACGGGCTCTTGCTTGATATGCGGTGTGGACATGCTCATAGATGGAGACTGCTACAGGAGGTGGCGTTGGGACAATAGGCCAGACCCTTATTTCCTCCATCGGGGCGTCGGCGCACATTCCTCCTTTGGTAGGGGATCGTCCCTTTATTCCCTCCCCCTGGTTTTGGTACAACAGCTGGCGCTGTGTGCACTGCAATTAGCGGCATTGCTTCTGACGTTTTTACAGGAGGAATACACGACTGAGAACGCTCCATCAATGCTGCTTTCTGGTACGAATCTAGGGCTCTAGGGGTATTAAATGACTCATCGTCGGCGTGAGGATATTATTCCGGGGTGTGGCCCGTGCGTGCGGCGTAAGTACGTCATAGATGAGATCACGGGTTTGAGCGAGAGAGTTGATTTCGTCTGCGGTGAGCAGAATGGATCTATCTATCGATATACATATATATATATATATATACATGTGTGTGTGTGCGTGTGTAGACGGCAAACGAGGAGTGAAGGAAGAATGTGCAACATTGGACATGGAGGAATGGACAGGGGTGTGGTGAACGACCGTTACGCCGTGTTTCACAGTCCCCGTATGACTGGACGGATACATCCGCATCCGATAAGGGGAAGCTACTAAAAATGGATCTTAGGCCCCGCGTAGCCGACCCAGGGGTCTGGGGGTCCGGGGCAGATGTATGAGTTATGGATGCAGTGCTATAGGCAGAACACAATGCGATTAACGTACAGGTTAGCGAGCTAGGAATTGATCCAGGAAGTGACCTGGCGGGCCCCCATGCGCGAAGCGAAGCGGAGCGACTGCGAGCCCATGGGGAAGTATGACACTGTATACCACAAGGCCGCGAGACACTGGACGATGACGGAGAGCACGGTGAGGATGGTGTATCGGTTGATGCTGAAGAATAGGGTTGCGAAGATGGCCCCAAAGTACGCCACCGTGAACGGGAGCCGCTGCTGCGAGAGCAGATGGCGGAGATAGGACAAAGGGCCCTGGAGCACGCCAAAGGAGATGACGAAGAGCAGCGAGCCTAGTGACCAGAGAATGGCAAATTTGCGGGGCTTTACTGCCAACACCGGCAGGATTAGGAAGCACAACACAAAGCACGCCACGGCCCCGAGCAAACAGATTCCGAAAATAAGTAGTCTTTCCCATCGCGACAGGTTAAACCAGCTCGGTTCCTCGACGATCTCGCTTTGCTCGCGGCCGACGCCTTCTCGCTCGGCCACCGGCAGGCGGATGTAGCTGGATCCAAACGGATTCAGCGATTTGACGCGATCGAAAATCGATCCACCGCTGTTGCCCGCGCCGACATTGTCCATGCTGACCGTTGGAAGACTGCTTCTCCACGAGTTCAGCTGTGTTCGAAACGCATTCTCGCTCATATTGTCTCTATGCTGGCGGTCGTGCTGTGTTCCTCCTCGTCGGTAGACCTTTTTTGCTCCCAACCGGGGTCCCGACGAACCACGACAAAAAGTTGTGAACAGGGTTCTAGAACAATCAGGATCGGCGCTGATATGCATAGAACCCCGATGCTTCTCGAAGCCCCTGGTGCATAGAGGCCGGGGGTTTTAAATACCCTGGCGAACCCTGGCCAGCTCGCTACACTTGACAAACGCAGAAGAAGAAGAAAAACCTAGATTATGTTACAATTTGTTCCAATGAACGACTATTTCCACGATCCGTATCTCCGCGAAAAGGAGAGGCAGCGACGTCGCCAGAGGAAAGCGAGGGCTCTCCAACGCAGGGCCGAGGAAGACGAGCTGCACCGCAGACAGGCATATCAAATGAGTCTCGAGAACGCACTAGGGGCTCTCCTCGACATGTCCGTGTCTGACCATCACAAACACGATTCAAAGAAGCACAAACAGTCAGGCAATCGCCCCGCTTCACAGAATAGAAAGCACAAGAAGTCAAGAACCGAGCAAACCCAGGCTAATAGGCCTAGTTCGCGAGAGAAACCTGAACTGGGTGCAAAAAAGTCTCGCAACAAGCGAAAGCACCGAAGTGTGAAGGAGTCAAAAGCCCCAGCAAAGGCACCTTCTGAATCCAAAGTTGAAAAATTCACGAATACAGCAAATGATCCAGCTCAGGACAGCTCGAGTTCCGAGGTTGAAGACTATTCCGATACCCTCAATGGCATCGAAACCAAAGTTGACCATGCGGTTGAAACGTTCCAGCGCTTGTACGACGTCGACACTTCGAGCGGCTCAGAAAGCGATGGATACTACACGCCCAATTCGCTGAGCTCAAGAATAAAGGTGCTGCAAAAGGCTCAGATGGGTCTGGAGCAGCTTTATGAGCAACTGGATTGCCTTCCAAAGGGAAACGAACGAAACAGGAAGCTTAGGAAACAACTCATTACCAAGGCTGTTTCCACCGCAGACAAGGTCGATGACCTTATTCGTGCTCTCGAGAGCCGTCGCTCAGTCCTAGCCGCTAAAGAATGCCCAAAACCACGTCGACCAGTGACATTAGAGACTGTTCCTGATTCTGAATTTGACTTTTAGTATAGTAATTAATTACTCCATTCATCAAACGTGTTTTCTTTCTAAAACCTATTTTACAATAAAGAGCTGACATCTAGTTTTTATACGAGTCGCTACCAATCCAACATTTTAGTAATTAATTATTCAATTTTATCGAACGTGTACTCTCTCTAAAACATATTTCACAGTGAAAGAATTGATATCTAGGTTTATACGAGTGGACACCAATCGAGACGTTTTATAGGACCAGGGCCCAGCCACACTTTCCAAACTGTGGCGGTGCAACGCCACACGATTTAATTTGAATTAACAAATTCTCTCAATTAGCACTCCCTAGTCTTAGTCATGCCCTCAGGAAAACCATGGCGCACTGTTGCTAAGGCTGCCTGTATTGTCCACCTCTTCTCCCGAGACAGACGATGGTTGGGACAAAATTTCACCACGAAGACCATGTTGAAAGGGGTGGGCGGAATCGCACGACGGTGTTATCACACTGCCATCAGGTCCCTCTTCGATGGTAGTGCCAAGGCGAGCTCGAATGTGACGGTAAATGGATGGGTTCGTTCAGTTCGTAGACTAAAACGGGTCGCCTTTGCCGACCTGACGGACGGTACCACCGACCGATCACTAATGGTGGTCATGAAGCCAGAAGAGTCGAAAGCTTTATCTACCGGAGCTTGCGTCGAGGTAAGTGGCATATTGAAGCCTTCGCAGGGCACAAAGCAGGACATGGAGCTTGAAGCCCAAAAGATCGAGACATTGGGCGCCTCGCCTGCGGATTATCCCCTACAGAAGAAATATCACACTCCGGAATTCCTGCGGACAATCCCGCAATTCCGATGGAAGAGCGCAAGAAACTCTTCGATTCTAAGATATAGGTCGTTTGCGCACGATCAATTCGCCAAATTCTTTGGCAGCCATGGGTTTACTCACGTCCAGTCGCCTGTTATAACCTCGTCAGACTGCGAGGGAGCGGGTGAGGTCTTCCAGGTCAAGGCTCCCAACAATGGCGAATTTTTTGGCCCCGAGACTCAAGCATATTTGACAGTTTCCAGCCAATTGCATTTAGAAGTATACGCAGCGGCCCTGAGCCGAGTCTGGAATATGACTCCTGCGTTCCGTGCCGAAGAAAGCGACACCAATCGACACTTGAGCGAGTTTTGGATGGTCGAGGCCGAGGTTGCTTTTACCAAAACACTCGACGATGTCATGAGCGTGGCTGAAGGCATGATCCGAGCAGCTCTTCCAACCGACTCTGTTGCTCAGGATATATTGCGAACCATTCGTGATCCAGAGCGTCAGGAAATCGTCAAAACCCGCTGGGACATGATCCACAACCAAGGCAAAGAGTGGCCGCGCGTTGAGTACAGTGAGGCGGTCAACCTTCTGCAGACAGAAGCCCAGCATCTCAAGCCGATCCAATGGGGAGATGATCTTGCATCAGAACATGAAAAATACCTCGCAGGAACCGTTTTCAAGGGCCCTGTGTTCATTACAGACTATCCCACAAGCTTGAAGCCCTTTTACATGAAGAAGTCTACAACTTCGAATAAAACAGTGGCCTGCTTCGACCTACTGGTGCCGGAGTTTGGCGAGCTGATCGGTGGCAGTCTTCGTGAAGATGACTACGACCAGCTTGTTGCCAACATGCGGGCCATGAGCATGAACGTCGATGACATGGAATGGTACACCGATCTGCGCAAGTACGGCTCCTTCCCTCACGGCGGATACGGTATGGGTTTTGAGCGCTGGATCTGTTATGCCTGTGGTGTCGATAACATCCGTGATGCAATTGGCTTTCCTCGTTGGGCAGGTAGTTGTTCCTGCTAGCATTTTATCTTGTATATACAGTATATAGTCATTCTCCATGCTATAGACATATAACTAGCAAAGGCTTTGGCGGCCAATTGAGTGTTAGATAGAACTATTCCGCTCCTTTACAAGCCGACATCGGGCCGGAACTGGTTTGGAAACCCACCGGACTACTTCGGTCTCCACCTTGTTTCCCCATGTTTATCTCAATCCCAACTTCTCGAAGTCACCACTCGAGCAACATGTCGGCCAATTGTATTTTCTGCAAAATTATCAAGGGTATGTGGACGGATTGGTGTATGTAGAAACAGACTAACAGGAAAATTAGGAGAAATTCCTTGCATGAAGCTTGTTGAAACCGCGAAAACACTTGCTTTTATGGACATTAGTCCTACGGCACCTGGCCATGTGTTGGTGATTCCAAAGTATCATGGAGGCAAGCTTCATGAGATCCCTGATGACTCTCTTAGTGAACTGTTGCCAGTTGCAAAGAAGATTGCAATTGCCTCTGGTCTGAACACTAGCGGATTGGCCGGCGACGGGTACAACATTCTTCAGAATAACGGCTCAATTGCCCATCAAGTTGTGGATCATGTCCATGTCCATATGATTCCTAAGCGAAACGAGGAGTCTGGTCTCGTTGTTGGATGGCCCTCCTCAAAGGAGGGTGCTGATAGAGTCAAGGAAATCCACCAAAAGCTCGTCGCTGCTCTCGAGTCCGGAAACAAGATGTAGTGATATACCTAAATACTATTTTGTTGGCAGAATGGAGAAGGTGGGTTGTTTGTAAGAAAAAAAAAAAAAAAAAAAACAAAAAAGAAAAAAAATCACTGCGTTGTCAAGTTATCTATGAATATTCTATTAGTAGTACAAAGGATCTATTCGAAACCTGTTGCTCTGGGGAATTTTTTGATAGCGCAGGACTTGAAGGTGTCCAGGTTGTATGATGAAGACGAGAGAAATTCATAGGCATGTCTAACCTGGTCAAATTGGACGTTCGGCTTGTCAAACATGGCGAGCATGCCATCAACAATAACAGTCTCCGAGGCACCAAGAGCCTGTTTGGCATTGGCCCACGAAATCAGACTGGAAGCATCATCTGTAGGGATGTACTTGTCAGCATATTCGTTGAGGTTGTCTTCGACAATGTTTCCAGAGGAGCACACCGTCGGAAGCAGTTTTAGAGGCACAGCCTTAAGCGCAGGCGGGGTAGACTCGTCGGTGGAAAGCGCATGGCGAATTCTTACTGCCGCAGAAGCAATCCAATGCGAAGCAAGGTTAGCCTTTTTAGCCTTCACCAGCATCTGGACGGCGAGAACATATTTTGCCTGGTGTAGGTAAAGGTCAAACCCAGTGCTGACAGCTTGCGTCATCTCAGCAGATTTTGGATCGTCCCCGACAGGCTTCCAGGCGTTGAATGCCTCACCAAGAGGATCATCGGTGGCCAAGAGTTGCTTTCCAAACGGATCGGGATCATTGCCGTTTTGCTTTTTCTCTTCTTCTTCCTTCTTGAGTTCCTTAGCTCGGTCCCGTTTGGCCTTACGTTGGGCTTTCTTCCTTTCGGCCTCGTCAATACCATCGCCGTTAGTTCCGTTTCCGTTTTGCTCAGCCTTTTGCTGCTCGTGCAGCTGGACGTAGATATCGGAAGCTCCAGCAACTGCCCGCACATAGTGTTTGTCTGATCCCAAGTGATCGCCCCAATCCATCATCTCCAGATACGACCGAACGGTTCCTCGGCGGGGACAGTAAATGTTGAAATCGAACTGATCAGTTTTGAACTCATGGAACACTTTGAAAACACCGTGGAATCGCTTGAGAGCCAATCCCCAGTTTCCAGCTCGCTTATAGGCCTCGGCCTGCTCATTGAGGAACCACAAGCCCTGCATGTCATGCAGATCCTGGACACCCTTTCCTGAACTATCGTTTCGAGTAAACAGACTGATTGTGTCAATGGCGCGGTCGATCTCGCCAGCACGGAGCATGTATTTCGCAGCCTTGGTGTTTATGAACCGATCCTGAAGATCCAACTCTCGTGCAACGTCCATAGCTCTCCAGGCAGCGTCCAAGTCGCCCATGTGTTTAAGAATCTTTGCCTTCGCCATGTGGAGTTCAACCAAAGTCGGGGTATGCTCAATGGCTTGGTTAATGTACGTAAAGGCCTGTTCATGGTCTCCGAGGTATGTCGTATGCTGGGCGATGAAGTACATGGTCCAGACTGCTTGGGCAGGGTCAGTGGCCTCCTTTATTAAAGATTCGTACATCTCAGTGATAACCTTGTGAATGATCTGCTTCTTTTGAGCATCCTTATACAACGGCTTCACCATAACAAATGTGCTAGGCACGCCCTTTTTCAGGTAATGACAAAGGTAGGCACGTACTGCCTTTGTAAACTCTTCTCCCTGCAAAAACCCCAGCGGAATAGACTTTGGAGCATCGCTTTTAGGGTACTTCTCGGCGAGACGGGCGTACAAGATTTGTCGTAGAGGTAGATTGTCTTCAGCGATTTGCAAAGCTGCTTCCAGCCCTTTGTAGTACCCTACGCACTCCGGATTGCGCTTAATCAATGCCCGATACTCTTTCTCGGCTTCCTTGTATCGCTTGAGCTCCAAAAGATACTTTGCTCTGTATTCGCACACACTCAATTCGTCAAGCACCTTGTCAGCAATAGACTCCAAGTGCTCGAGTGCACGCTCCACGTCCCCGCTTTCGTAAATGACCTGGTTCTTGAACAAGGTGACCTCGGAATTCTCTACATCAGACTTAGGCAGCGGCTCCTTCAAGAGCTCCTCAAAACTAGAGAGCGTCTTTTCGGCAGTAGCGTAATCCTTGTTAAAGTAGTGTGCCAGTGCCAGCGAAGTCCAGTTGATTCGAAAACCCGGTTTATCCTTCAACAATCGAGTTCTTGCCGGAACCAAGTTCTTGAATTGACGGACCTGAACCTGCAAATTTGCCAAATCCCGCAAAATGTTGACATTCTCTGGATCATATTGGCAGGCTTTAGTGTATGCCTTGGTGGCTTCCTCGTAGTTCTTCTCTTGTCTATAGTAAATCCCCATGATATGCCAGCACACGTAACTCGTAGGATCGTTATCTAACCCTTTTTTGATGTTCTCAAATCCTTCTTCCTTCTTGCTCATGAAATAAAGCACCAGCCCCTTGACGGTAAGTGTCTCACCGTGATCGGGGTGCTTCTTCAGCACACCCTCGGCCGTCTTAAGCGCTTTCTTGTACTGCTTTGACTCATATAGTTTCAACGCAGATCGGAAGTTTGAAGCCTCCTTAGGAGGTAGTACCCTATTCTTTGGCACGTCGTTTGCTGACATTTTTCGCTCGAGTCCTCCTCCGGGCCCTCGTCCACCACTAAAATGGTGATGTTCTCTGTCGGGACCCAGACACACAACAACGCGGTCAGCGTACATATCAGTACACTTCCACAAGGATCAGGCCAGTTTGTTTACTGCGTAGACGGGGTATCTGGATGGGGAATTGTGTTGGGGGTATCTTATTCTATAACTATTTGTCTTTTGATGGAAGAGACGGTAGTGACTGCTTGTTTTGGTATGCTTACTTTCCAACTACGAAAAAAAGGGTCAAATCTCTTCCAAAATTTAGCAGTGCTGATGAGGGTGTATGTTGAGGTAGTAGCGTTGAAACGGCCAAGGAATAGCAAGTGGCATAATTCAAGTTAATGAACGTACTCCCTCTTACCTTGTGAAAGGTTGTCGGCTGTGGCCGAAGGATCCCTGAACGCTGCTCTTTGAAAATAAAAGTGATCAAGTCAGCGAACAACCAGCTGGCTTTGTGTATGTTCATTATAATAGCAATAGTAATGACCGGTTCATACACGTGATTTAGCCCTTCCGGCATGTCAACAGGTTAAGGTAAATAAAAAAAAAAAAAAGATCAGAATCGGAGGTGGTAGTGCGGGAGCACGTAGGAGCGGCGTTAGATTGGCCGATTGATTGATCTATTTGGCACATGTGTACGTACGTACTCAATATGTTGACATGCTTTAAGGGACAGGTTAAGAATTGTGGGCTGAATATTGTAGTAGTACATTGTACGTGATGGACAGCATGGAAAATGCGTAATTCACCTGTATCGCCGAAAAAAAAGCGTCTGCTCTCGTTTTAGGTGCAGAAAAGCTTAAATAAGTCCAAACAAGCCCCAAAAAACCTTATCTCCGCTTAATTTTTTTTTTTTTTTTTTCAGTCAATAGTTTATTACTACATAATAATACGTACTGATACTAACGAGAAATACTGCTCCTTGGAGGAGTACGCTCTGAAACCA
>JAJMBO010000197.1:0-17915 GCA_030585065.1 Blastobotrys persicus
CTTTATCGCTTCTTCATACTCCTGATTGGCTCTTCTTCTCTCTTGTTTATTTTCTGTCGTTGGCATCCTCCTGGCTCTCCTCCTAATACTATATACATAAGTCTTTTTCCTCTTCAATTCTTCATTCCACCACCTTTTACTGCGTGACGTTATTCTAATCTTCGGAACTGTTGCGTCAAGGCTCTCCTGAATCACTTTATATTTTTTAAAGTATACTAACGCAGTAAACCTCTGCTTGAAGCCCGCACATTTCCATGCCTCTTTTATTGCCCATGTCTTGATCCCGTCAGGTCCAGGGGCTTTATCAGAAGCAATGTCCATCAATGCCAATTCAATTTCTTCCTCACTAGGAGGCGGCCAGTTCTGATCCGAAAATATGGTTGCCTACCGCACTACTTTGGTGTCTAACATTCAGTCGGACAACTTCAGGTTGGAAAAAAAAAATTTGGAAAGCGGTTCTGTAGTGTAGGTGGTTATCACTCCGGATTTTGATTCATTCAAAGTTTCCGGCGACCCCGGTTCGAGTCCGGGCAGGACCTTACGATTTCCTTTTTGTCACGAGTAAGTTTGATTGCTCGTTTTTTTTTTTTATTCAAAATCCATCCCATATTATGACAATCTACTGTGGGACTAATATTGGACTTTGTCTGGAGCTCTACTATAGCACTCTAAATGGATACTCGCGCAACAATAAAATGAGTTAGCCCAACCTTCTTCAAGTCCCAATATCGGAGGGCCTTGCCGAGGGCCGGCGAATCAAAAACAACCATCACCCACGCAAACTACAGCCAGTAGCATACCATGGGCGCCGGTCAATCAAAACCAGAACAGAGTAAGGTATTTCTACCTCAAACACCCACTGAATTTTCAAATGCGCTTGTTAGCAAACTGGATAGCACTCTCGAGGTATGTTTTCTCTTTTCTTTTGTTCATTGATAATTTTGAACATGACTAACATTTATTTATAGTCAGATTACACCCGGTCACAGTACAGCGAAAAATACATCCAAGATCGAGTAAACAGCGAGTTACACATTCTAGAGAAGGAGAGCCGCCAGGCCCTCGAAGAAGCGCTACAAAAGGTTCCTGCATCGTCTGCAGAACCTGAAGAAGACACTGGTTCGCTGAGAGAGAAGCTCACAGCCTTAAAGGCACAACTGGACGCACGCCCAAAGAAGACCGATTATCCTCCTGAACTCTCCAAAGCTCGTCATGAACTCGTCCAGTGTTTTCAAGATAATAAAGGTCGAGCCCTCAACTGTGCTGATCAACTGGATGCTTTCAAAGCACAAATCAACAACTTTAGCAATTAGACGTATTGTATGATAATCAACCACCTACTTACGCAAAATTTCGACCGGATGCTATTTCAGTTGCCTACGGTCTGTAGACACGTGTAAGCAAAAAACTACTGTATGGGCAAACCCCTTGTATTGCATAATCTATACACTTACTGCTTTATAGAGCAAGATGAGCGCAGAATCGGACTCACCTCCGCCTGCAAGCATTTCAACCTTATCGTCGTCAACCTCAGTGATCTTGTCATCGTTAAACTTCCACCATTTGTTCTCACTCTTTTCATTGCGTACAAAGCATTGGTAATGGCCGGAATCAGCATCAGGACCCTTGTGAGTGACAATCGCGTGTAATTGATACAATCCGGTGCTGTTACAAGAAGGATCTTCTTTCAGCTCGGAATGGACAGATTCAGCCAGCTGTTTGTCAAAGTCTGCCTTCTTGGTTTCAGACAATTCTCCTTCTTTATTGACATCCTTAGATAGTTCACCGTCGAGCTCATGGTATTTTGCTCTCTTCGCAGCCCGCTTAAGTTCGAGGACCTCTCGCTCGACTTCTCTATACTTTTCGCGAGCTGGAACTAGCTTTTCTTGTAATTTTGTCGAACATAGTTCAGTGGCGTCGTAATTAAATGGGAATTGAACCTTTCGAAGAATCTTACTCTTCTTGCCCACATCCCGCTTCCAGAAGAAACGAATAAAGTGCACCGTTAGATATTTTGGCAATCGTGACACTCGCTTCTTCAGGGTATACTGAGCATTACGACCCAAAGATTCATTGTGCTTTTCAATCTTTTCCTCGAGCCCTTCCATCAAACCATCACGAAGAAAGTTTGTGTCTTTACCAATATGACAATTAAGCTTGGAGAAGGTCTCTACGCCAGTTTGAGCCGGTTCATCTGTCTCATCGCACTTTAACTCAGTCTCAAATTGGCCTCCGAAATAGCTATCAACGAATGGACCCAGGTTGTTTCTCAAGGACTGAAGAATTCCAGACCAAGCCTCCTCGGCATCTTGCTGCTTGAACTGTCCATCCTCGCCACGTTCCTGGAATTGTGGGAAGCTCTGGCGTAGAGCATTAAGAAACGCCAGTGGCGGGAATGCTTCTGTAGTTCGATTCATGTCTTTGTATAGATCGCGGAGCGAAGCCGTCAAATTCAAAGAGCCAATTGCTCCACCCTCACTATATTTATTCAATTCTTCTTTGAGTTCGGGAACTGTTCTGAGAGCTTGCAATGTAGAGTTCAAGTAGCAAGTATTACCCATGTTGATCAGTCCATTAGGAACCACTTGTTTCTGAGCTAACTGTTCCTGATTCATATCTTCGAGAAACTGCATCTTTTGAGCTGGTTCCTTTGGAAGTTCGCCTGCAGTTCCAAGCATCATGATCATTTGATTGGGCTTTAAGTTCAAGCTCGACACGATTGTCTCATCCTTCAACTGGCCACCCTTGATAAGGATCTTCTGTCGTTCCGGTGGAACGCCCGTCAATGAATAGAGCTGATGCTTGAAAACTTCTCCCTTCTCCTCGGTATCAACGTCCACCTCGTACGTCTTACCCGAATGCTTCACTTTAACTGGAACCGTCGTGGACATGTTGTTATCCTCGGAAGCTAATGGTGGCGTTGGGACAACTAGTAAAGCAGCCGCCACCACCACACACACACACACACACACACACCTTGCTCTGTCGGATGTGTCTGACGGCCGGGTCATGGTGTCAGTCAGGTAGAGAAGGTCAATAACGGCGATTATATGCCTGGGTGCTGTTTAATTGCTGTGATCTAATAAATTGGTGATATTGATTTTGGAGATTTGTTGATTGATCGTGATGGTAGTCTCCAAAAGAAATAATAAGACATAAGCTATGTTAGTAGTTGAATGTGTTGTGTTTAGAGGGAATTGACCCTGTTGTGTCGTGATTTGTTTTGCATAGAACGAATGCTCGTCTTTAAAGGTATGAACTGGCCAGCCGGCAATGTCCAGGGCATGATCAATTCGACCAACGAAGCAAATAGCTTACTAAACAAAAACGAGAAAAGCCCTTATCTTCCTGTTGTCGCTATTCCGGTTATCAATGGTTCCAGAGTTGTATAATTTTCACTCAATTTTGTGATCCTACCATTATCATTGTTTTCCAAAGATATGTCAAAAACGATTAATAGTTCAACTATCGAGCTTTAGATTATCAGGTATTTTGTAAATCCAGCATAACCAGAGCTTTCGCAAAGTGAGGTAACCCAACATTCTCATGGAGAACGAAACTCGCTGCTAGCAGAAAGTGAGGCGACTTCCAGGATTGAAGAATAAAATGCATCATAGGACCAGTAGGAATAGACGACTATCTCTGTGTAATTAAAAAAAAAAAAAAAAAAAAACTATTCTGAACATTCCTTGGACGCGACAGCATTTTTTCTCCTGCTAAAATGCAAAAGTTGCGATAAGCCATGATGGGAGGAACATTGCTTTAATCTACATATGTCAGGAAGTTCAAAGAACATCCTAATCATGTCTGTATAGATGGGGTAAAGTGCAATTTCCTTTCATCAGAAAACAGAATCTACGGGCGGAACAGTGACAAAAGTTTCCCTGGATACACGAAATAATTCTGGCCAAGGCATTTCGCTCAAAACATAACCTGATTTGCGGCCCAGAGGCCAGTTAATTTAACTGCAAAAGTTTCTGTTATATAAATATGGATTAATCTTCCTGAAGGAGTGTGGATAATCCCACTAGGCCGAGCATGACGTAACGGAGTTGCTTGTTCTCGGTCAAAAGAATTGTTGAATAACCCACCTTGGGGATATATCCTTTGACGGTTCCCACAATTTCGGCTTCGCGGTCAAGATAAATCTGCTTTTTACTGTAAAGGTCAAGGTCGTCCATTGGGTTATTATCTCCTTTTGTCAGCAACAGCTGTTTCTTGTCAGAACTATGATGTCGCATCACCCGATGAACAATTGGAATATCGCGGTCTTTGACATTGTACACTACTACGTCTCCAACCTTTGCCCGGTTTTCTCTGTTCCAGAGGAACAGGACATCTCCACGTTGGAAAGCTGGCTCCATAGATCCCGAAAGCACCACAACCAGAGGCGAAGAAGAATTCGACACGACCCCCAATCCTTTGTAGAACATAAATGCGGTAGACACAACCAAGATAACATTGAGCAGCTGTGTAGCTGCTTTTCGGGGATTCGGTATATTCAAGTTCATTAATTAGCCTCGGTGATGGTAGTACGTGTTCGTAAACACCGATGTAGTCCCAACCCTTTACTCCCCAACGCCATGCCAGCATTTCTCTCTCTCAACTACCTCTCACGCAGCCATAAACGTTTTTGCTTCGTATGTATACAGGTAGAGATTATGGACAGACTATTAACTTAGATTCCAAGCATGAAAGTGCGATAAAATACATTAAATAAGTTAGTATTCTAGGCTAGGGCCCTCATCAAACCCCCTAGGCCGATAACGAAGCATCCGTTCCTCATCTCGTGCACGACGCTCTTCCTCCCGTCGGCGGCGTTCTCGCTCTCGGTCTCGATCACGATCGTCCTGGATACGATCCCGAAGGCGACGAAGATGTTTGTCAAAAGCCACTCGACGAGTGGCCTCATCGGGAAGAGCAAGATATTCGTCCGTACCCCTTATTCGCTCCTTAACATTATCCCATTTGGAATCGGGGGTAACTGGTGGCTCAAGATGTTTGATTACCGATCGTAAAGCGTCTTGTGCTCTTCGTAGACGCCGTTCATCAGCATGCTTGTCGCCTTCACGGCGCTTTGAAGTGGCCGACTGTTTTAGCCGTTCGAAAATGAGATTTAGCGTTTCCTCCGATAGACCAGAAATCCGATCATCGTTTCTTATGGCTTTGTGGAAATGGTCAAAATCAGTCCGATCGTCAACACTTATTCGGCGACTGGCAAGTACATCTAGTACCAACTCCTTTTGACTCTTCAGTTTGCGTTCCTCCTCTTCAAGTACGTCCCAGAACAAGTCAAGTGGAGACGATCCCGGCTGACCACAAATGGATATATACCGCTCATCGTTTTCAATCATTGGATGTATTGTCATCCATTTCGTTCCAGCCTTGATTTCGCCACTGTCGTGTAACTCGTTGAGCAGCTGGATGAACGCTTCACGATTCTTACGTTCTTGACGATACCGCTGACGCTTTATTTCCTGTCGCTCCTGATTCAACTTGCGTTCGAGGTCCTTGATATAGTCTTCAAAGGCCTCCAATACGTCCAGTTTATGAATCCTGTTCGAAAGAGATTTAAACTGTGAATCCTCCTGAAGGGCTTTATAGGCGTCATCCCATTTGGTGTTTACATCTAGATCCAGCCGGTTAAACATCTTCATTAATTCGTCCAAGGCGGCCAAGCGGGCCTTTTCTTCGGTCTGTTCATGCTGGTCGCGCAATTCACGTACATATGCCTTGAAAGCTTGCCTCTGCTCTCGCTCATCAATTTCATTGCATTCTATTGTATCCTTCACCGTCTTCCAACGTGTGTAATACTTGATTTCACCATGTTGACGGAAAATTGCATACATCTTCTTCTTGTTTGACTCCTTCTTCTCCAACTCACTTTTCCTTGCCTCCTCTTCAAGCTCATGAATATACTCCTCAAAATATTGCTTACGCTGCGCTGGCTCGCGGACAGACCAATATTCCGAGTCTAGCACCAATTTTTTCATCGCCTCGCTCCAAGACATGGATCCATCAATAAGTTGTCGCCGGAGCAAAGCCTTAAAAGCAGAACTTTCCTCGTCCTTCGACACATAGATGCGCTCGTTGCCGGGAGCTATTTGACTCACTGATCTCATTCCAGGGTCCTGCCCAACTGGCACTGCAGGCACACTATTATATTGATCAATTAGTCTCTGAATCTCTGGGGGCGTTTCCCACACACTCTGACCATTCTTTACATTGTACCAGTACTTCGTACCGCCTTCCGCCGTGTACTCCTTCCAATTGGCGTCCAATATCGCGCGATCAAGCGGCGTAAACAGCTCCTCTGGCTTTTCCCACGTCGTCTCCAGCGTGTCACTGTTATAATAATACACTTTGCCATCCTGGCCACTCACCGCCTGCCAGCCCATCGCTCGCTGCTTGTCGTGAAGTATTTATCCACTGGGCTGAACACCCACAAAATTACCCTACTCTTCTTGTCTAATTCTGCGCGCTCGCGCGCTCCCACTAACTAGTTACTCCCTCGTCCAGCCAACAACACATAAGCCCGGTATCGACGACAAATTCAATAGAACAATGGTAAGTAGTCGCTTTTGTCGTTGCAAACAGTTCAGAGTTCCAATTGGCTCTTTTCTTGTGAAAAATTCGGTGGCAGAGTGGACAAGACGACGTTACAATATAGGGTGTGGGTTTATTGTCCAGTAGAGACCAAGGCGGTGACCCGTTTCGCGGGGCTTCGAGCATTATGGACACGCTATCCCCTTCCTCGGAGGAAGCACTTTTTTTTGGCTGTTAAGAGGCCTGTATGCTTCTTTCTGGGAGGCGTTTTGTAATGTAACCGACTTCCACTAGTCCTGACGAAGAAATCCTCGAGCCAATGAACTAGTTGATTCGACACATTGCTAACCGGGGTCATAGTCACAATCATTGCGTCCTTATTTGACGGCTGTTCGACAGTCTTTGACGGCAGCGTTATGTCTGGAGAACTTTGCATCTCAGGTAGTGGAACGTCACAACACTCCAGAGGTTGAATATCAGTAAGTGTGCATTTTGGTGCTTGAAAGTACTGGAATTAACAAAATTAAGAAAAACTCCCGAAGCATTATTGAACCCAATGACAATTGCACGAAATGAGAACGAGAAAGTATTGATAGAGCCCAGTATCAATTCCGTGCGAGTCTCTATCAAGATCAAGCAAGCCGATGAGATCGAAAACATCCTTGTCAAACAGTTTACTAGGTTCTTGACCAGTCGAGCTGAAAACTTTTTTATTCTGCGTAGACGGCCTATTGACGGCTTCGACATTTCCTTCCTCATCACCAATTTCCACACTGAGCAGATGCTCAAACACAAGCTGGTCGACTTCATCATTGAAGTAAGTTCAAATTCGTGTCATTCTGTGTGCGCAAGTGCTAACGTCTATTTAGTTCATGGAGGAAGTTGACAAGGAAATTTCTGAAATGAAGCTGTTTCTCAACGCCCGTGCACGTTACATTGCCGAAGCATATTTAACCCCGTTCGACTGATTTTTTTTATGTATTTTAGGTATAAATATTCACATTCCTCGCGAGAACGTATTGGGAAGTCTTTTATTTCGTTGATAACTAGTCAATTGCATACTGTAATATCAAAAAAATGGCAGCAAATTTCCCCTGAAAGCGGGATCGTCGAAATCCTCGATTTCAGTGTGCTGAAATAGCCGCCTATAGCATTGCGACATTGGGTTCCCATAATGGTCATAAGGATTCTGTCTGTCCAGTTCTTGAGCGCAGAGAAAGCAGAAGAACGTGGAACAAATTGGACATGTCATTTTGTTACAACCCATCGATCGCTCTATTGGTGCCTGGCACTTCGGACATTCGCGATTGTTATGGAGTTCCATATACTCTCTGAACCCCTTTTCACATTCGTACTCACTAACATGACGCTTCATATTGTTCTTACCCCACGAAGCTTCAATTTTGGCCCGTGTCAGCGCATCGCCCTCCATATACTCTTCAATAATGTCTGTAGACGGTTCAGGAATCCTACAGGCGTCGAAATACCCATGCCACGAACGCTTGCAAACAGCGCAAAAAGCAAACTCGCAGCTTTCACAGATTGTTAGGTTATCATCGGGATTTCGCTTTATCAGCGCTTGACAGAAATTCCGAGGACAAATCACAGCTGTATTTGGGTCAGCTTCAATTTCCTGCTTTTTTTTCAACGTCTCCCATCGATCAAATCTACTTTCGTCGACCAGGCGTGCCAGCTCCTGTTTGTCCAATGCCGGTGAGGTACAATCTGGCTGAGGACAAATCACCTGCTTGATGTATCCTTGGTCAATGCACGCAGTAAAATACTCTGTCAAACACTCTATACAAAACACATCTCCGCAATTAACCAGACGGATGCAGGCATTGCCTTTTTTGCGGCTCTGGCAAATGGCACAATGAAAGGTGCGATCTTCAAACTCCTGTTGATTCGCCCATGAATCGTGTTGGAACAGGACTTCCTTCATGGACGGATCATCAAACGAAAGCCTACAAAACTGTGTCTCTAGCTTTTGGTGAAGCCGGTCAATCATGGAGAAAATCACTTGGGTACGAACAAACAAGCTCATCAAGTCCTCCTTCAACTCGTTCAATATCTGTCGATCCATCCAACGAGCCTCTAACCTGAGCCTGGGCGGTTTCTCGCTTGGATATCCCGGAGGAAGGCTAAATGTAAACTCAATTGGGGGCAAATGGGCAATCTTGTATTCTTTTTGCTCCGATACGAAGAAGACCGCCACTCCATTTGACGGTGCAACGGCTACCTCAATACGTCCAGATAGACCATCGGCTCCTACTTGCATCTCTGGATAAATGCTTTGCAATACCTGAACTTCCTCCACTCGTTCATCGTCATCCTCCTCTTTCACACTCATCGCCACACATGCCGTCGATGTAAGGTTGGGAGGGTTTCAGCATCTCTTCGTTTGTATATCCAGGGAGGAGCATACTTTAGTTTTAACACTTAAATGATGAACTTCTAGCGCAATTTTCTCCAGGTAATTCGTTAGGCGCCTATTTCTTATCCTATCTAATCAGATATGCTGTTGTAGTGAAATAGGAGGGGTATTCTCATCTCGAGAACTTTACCCCTTCAACATTAAAATGCGAACTAGAGCACCAACACACTTTCAGTCATTAGATCATCAGTTATTTATATACAATAGGCTATATACATACAAGTTAAACAAAGGTGCCTTTGACGTCGGAGCGGGACTTTGATTGCGATTGCACTGGTTGCGGTGATTCGATCTGCTTTTCGACAGAATTTGACCACTCCTGGTCTAGCTTCTCAATTTCTTGTAGGATTTCGTCAACTGAGCGTGACTGGTCGTTTACCAATGCCAGCTCTTGATCCACGTTGACATCCTCTCCTCGTTTCGTTCGTTCGATCAGTTCTTTCAATACGGCAATATGCTTCTCCCCTTTATTTCTCATGTCTTCATACTGATTCTTTTCCATCACAAGGCCACCCAGTAGGGATAAACTCCATGCAACTAAGAACACTACGGGGGCTGAAGGGTTTGTTCGAAAGTAGGTCCATATTGAGGGCATTCGTCGCTTTGGGCTAGCGTCCCCTTCTGTCGAATATTGTCGTATAGCACGCAGGCAGATGCGTCGCCGTGCCTGAATCCCCAGGATTCCCTGTCTATACATCTTCGCCGAGGGTAGTGATGTCCTGAGTGAAAAATCCCGTCCTCCCAACTTATCTGATAAAGTACTCTGAACTGGCACACAGTGCTATTTCTCAGCGAACGCAGGACCCTCAACTATAATTTAATAGTTTATTAGACATAGGACCTAACCTTGCCGACCAAACTTTGTTTGGTTTCAAGAATATAATAGTACTCAGTTTGGAGTTTGGTTGTCTCTAACGACTCGCTCCCACTTCTCAAGTTCCAAAACACGTAGCTAGGATCACCAGTGACAAACCTGGTTGTATAGGACAATTGAATAAGTAATAGGCAGTCCTATTAGAAGTTTCGAGGGCCAGTTCCTGACGCAATTAACCGGAATGGAATATTTTTTCACCTCCCTCCGGGTTAGGGTTTAAAGGAGGAAACTGTGGCTTTAACTTGACGTACCTGAGCCAGCCTGCTAGCACTGGGATAGAGAAAGATGGCTCGGATAACGCTACCCCCGCTCACAAAGGTGATGGTGGTGATGCTAATAGTGCTTTCAACGGTAGTGACAACACTAAGGTATTATCAGTATTCGGTGATAGTGAAAGCAATGAATGAACGTGACCAGATGTTACTAGACGCATCTTCTTCGGAGGAACTTAGAGATGGACGCAATTTTCCACCGGATCAAAAGACTCTAGATGAAATACCACATCCTCAGGATCTGTACGTTCCGCTGTTAACAATTGTTCCAGGTAAGTCCATGGTGTACTATCCATGGATTCTAATCACGTCGTCGTTTGTAGAACACAACGTGATGAGCTTTATTCTAACCATTTCCATCCTGCTTTACGGCGGGCGTTATTGTGAGCATGTGTGGGGAAGTGTAGAATTGGCGCGGTTTATTCTGATCCAGACGGTGGTGCCAAATTGCATCGTGTTACTATTTTATCTATTTCTTTACTCGATCAAGGATCCTCAGTCGTCCAAGGCAATTATCACAATTTGTGGTGGTACAAGCATAATATCCGGTTTCTTGGTCGCATTCAAACAACTGGTCCCCGAACACACGATTGTTTTATTCAGGGGCTTAGTCAAGTTTCGAGTCAAGCATTTGCCTGTTATATTCCTAGGAATGAGGACCTTCCTGGGCATAATTGGTTCGGATTTGTATGCTATAATGGCTTGGACCGGGTTCTTCACGTCCTGGATCTATCTTCGTTTCCTTAGAGTCACATACACCGACCCTCTGCTGCCGTTCAACTCAAATTCTTCTGCAGCTAGCGTCGTTTCGTTCTATGAACACTCAAACCCATCGGGAATCCGCATCAAGGGTGATGCTAGCGAGTCTTTTGGCTTGAGTGGATTTTTCCCACCGCCAGCCGCAGAATATGTGGATAAGGTTGCCAATTCCATGTTTTCCCTTCTACTGGCTCTACACATTTGTTCACCCTTTTCTGCTGCTGAAATCGAAGCTGCAAACATGCGCACTGCAGCCAGAGTATCTCAGTTTGGCTTGCAGACGAGTCAACCCCTACCCGTAAAGCGCCCTCAGCAGAATAGGTATCCTCGGGGAAGCGCTCGTGCAGAAGCCGAGCGACGTCGTGCTCTCGCATTAAGGGCTTTAGAGCAGCGAGTACAACCATCCGCATCACCATCCTCTGAATCTTCTACTAATAGACCACCCCAAAATATCCAACCTCCTGGGCGGGCTGTGCTGCCTAGGCCACATGTAGGAAAATAGCATCTCTTATTTAAAAGCTCTCATAATGAAATACTATCTTATTCGCTGAATCTGGGGGTAGCAATTTTGGTGTTTGCACACTGAATCTTGAGCCCTTCAACATCTACACCACAAACAGAGAAATACGGATACTATCCTGATCTTCATTCACTTGCTCAAAGGAGCCTCGCAACATTCGTAACGCGTATTGGTTTACTCAACTTGGATAAATATTGTGCGTGACCCAGTAAACCCGTCATTGGCCATAACGTATGTAAGCTCGTAAAATACGAAAAAAAAAAAAAAAAAAAAAAAAAAAAAAAGTAGAATATAAATAAGCCTAAGATGTACCTGAAGCGAGTTCCAATACTTTGGTCAATTGGTGAAAATCGTGAGTATATAATACGCTTGGTCATGAGTTTACCCTACGTATCTTTTTGGCGGAGCGCGGCTGAAAGCGCAACTCGACACGTTTTTCTTGAGTCACCAACGAAAACACACCATCCAGAGCAACAGAGACTAGCAGATAGAGAGGAGGCGATGACTGTAAGTAAAGATCCAGATAGTGAGTTTGTTTGTGCATACTGACATTGATGTAGTCACTTACGAGTCATGTCCACAGTACGCCGTTTTTGGGCCCGTTGATCGAATCAGCCGAGACTCCCTCGCTGGCGGATTCAGCTAGAGAGACCAAGAGCGGAGGGATTTCTACTGCTCAGAGAAAGCGGGCAGCTACGTTGCTGACCCCAGATAAGCTGGTTAGAGGGCCTGCGGATGTGCCTGAATGTGTGAAGGTGTCTGGCCGGATTATCAACGCAACTACTAATCTACCTCATGTGATTACGCGTGATGAGCATACAGGAAAGCTAGATCTCCGCTCCCGTAGAGGAAATTCGGCGCTGTATTCTGCAATTAGCCATCTAGACAAGAACACTGACTGGAAGTCGATTTTGGTTGCGTGGACAGGTGAGATCGAGGGTGTTACTGCAGCTGAGAACGACGATGATTTTGTAGTCTCTCAGGACGAGCTAAAGGAGCTCAAGGAGAAATTCGCTCATGCAACGTCCATTACTCAGGTGGAGCCAGTGTGGATGTTGGGTAAAGATGTTAAGCGATGGCGACGATACGCAGAGAACATTATTTGGCCTACCCTTCATTATATACAGGGAGAAGCGACCAATGGCCGGGAAGAGAATGAATGGTGGGCAGACTATGTCAAATTGAACGAGGTGTATAGGGATCGTATATTGGAAATATACCAACCCGGTGATATTATTTGGATCCATGACTATTACCTCTTTTTGTTGCCGCAAATGCTTCGCATGCGATTGCCGGATGCATTTATCGGAACATTCATGCACGCCCCATTCCCATCGTCCGAGTATTTTAGATGTCTTTCTAAACGGGCCGAGTTACTGGAAGGTATTCTGGGATCGTCGCTTGTTGGGACCCAATCTGATGCTTACACGAGACACTTTATTTCTGCGTGCACTAGATTGCTAGGCGTGGAGTCCTCCTCTCATCATGTATCTGCTTTTGGGACCCATGTGTCTGTTGAGACTCATCCAATTGGAATAGACACGGTCAAGGTCGAGCGGGATGCGTTCCAGAACTCTGTGGATGAAAAAGTTCAGGCAATCCGGGACCTGTATCCTGGTAAGAAAATTATTGTCGGTCGGGATCGTTTGGATTCGGTCAGAGGTGTGGTCCAAAAATTAGAAGCGTTTGAACATTTTCTACAAAAGTATCCCGAGTACGCCGAAAAGGTGGTCTTGATTCAGGTCACTTCTCCAGGCTATGCGAACATGGCTACAGTGGATCATAAGGTTTCCGAGTTGGTTTCGCACATTAATGGAACTTATGGTATGCTTCATTTTGCTCCTGTTCACCATTATCCCCGTCATATTGCGCGCGATGAATACCTCGCCTTATTACGGGTGGCTGATTTGGGGCTCATCACCTCTGTCCGAGATGGAATGAACACAACTTCGTTGGAATTTGTGGTCTGTCAAAAGGAGAACCATTCGCCTATTATTCTATCTGAATTCACTGGCACGGCAGGCTCGCTCTTGGATGCCATTCAGGTCAATCCGTGGGACGCTACTGAGGTGGCTGATACCATTCACCAGTGTCTCCAAATGACAGAAACTAATAAGCGAGACAATCTGGAGCGTCAGCAGAAACTTTACAAACACGTTACTACCCACACCGTTCAGCATTGGTGCACAATGTTTATTTCTCGCCTGATTCACAACTTGGAGTCGCACGATCGGTCGCATGTAACCCCAATGCTTGACCCTGTTCCTCTGGTTCAACGTTACTTGACCAGTAAGAAGCGAGTCTTTTTATTTGATTACGATGGGACCTTGACTCCAATTGTAAAGGAGCCATCCGCTGCCATCCCCAGTTCACGACTCTACGATACATTACAAAAGCTTTCTGATGACCCCAACAATGTTGTGTGGATCATCTCCGGACGAGACGGTGCCTTCCTGGACAGGTGGTTAGGGGATCGTAACCCCAAGTTGGGCTTTAGCGCAGAGCACGGTTGTTTCCTCAAATATCCAAACACTAGCACCTGGCACAATCTGGCAAAGAACTTTGATATGTCGTGGCAAAAGGTGGTTTATGACGTTTTCAACTCTTATACAGAGCGTACCCAGGGCTCTTCTATTGAATATAAACGAGCAGCCCTCACGTGGCACTATCGCCGAGTTGACCCAGACTTTGGCGCCTTCCAAGCTGCACATTTACGTGAACACTTAGAAGATGCAGTGGTGGACGAATATGGTCTGGAAGTCATGGCCGGTAAGGCCAACATTGAAGTTCGCCCCCGGCAGTTCAACAAAGGTGAGATTGTCAAGCGCATCATCAAAGAAACCCATAACCCGGACTTTGTCATGTGCTTGGGCGACGACTTTACTGATGAAGATATGTTCAAATCTCTTCTAGATGTGCAAGGAGATGGAATCTTCCCTATCACTGTTGGACCGCCGTCCAAAATGACTGTTGCCAAGTGGCACTTATTGGACCCTGAAAGTGTCCTTGACACCCTGGGACTCCTTGTCGACAACTCTGTATCCGGTGGTTCCACCACTCACGGGAGCCAAACCATCTCGTCCGGAAGCGACAATTCTTCGTCCTCCACTGCTACTGCTTAATATTTATAATGCTAATTAAAGCAGCAACTTTTTATAAATATATATTCTCTCCCTCGGACTCTTGTTATAATTTGGTTTGATAAATAAGTTGCTGGGTTAGGTGTTCTGTGGCTTAATTAGGTAGCGACAGGTTGGACGCATTTGGGAGCCGACACAATATGGGGATACTCAATGACGTGTTGTATTATTATGAGGTTGCCCAGCAGTTCCGAGGTATCGTGGTGTTTGTGCTGCCGTTTCTACTTCCTGGATTGAGACGGTTATGGAATGGAGAATTTTGGGGCCGCAAGCGGCAGGTTGAGCGGAAAACCTGGTTGCTAATTGGAGCATTGATAGCAGTCAGTGTTGCACAAGTATACATGTGGAAAGGGACGATAGAAGAGAACATTATTTTGGAGACGGGATCGCGGATGCAGACTTCTGGAGCGGTGATTGGCAGTCGGTTAAAAAAGCTGAAAGGGCGGGATTTTTTGGGTGAACAGGAAGAACTCATGATTTCGCGTTTCGATACAGACCATGGAAGAGCATTATTTACAGTATATGGACCGGATCCATTTATGAATTGTGTATGGTGTGAGATCGGAGACGGTGGGCTGAGTCTCCTGGTGTACTCTCTTCCTAGTATATTGTGGCCATATCTAGTTAACATGTTGGGAACGTTGATCGCCACCAGCGGAATAGACAGGAATGCCCGTCAATGGCGGTTGACTGGGGTGGCAGTGTCAATGGTTATGGTCTTGTTAGATGTTTATACCATCTTCTCATTCCCTTATGAACTGAATCGGCAAGCCAAAGTACCTCGATTGATTCAATGGTTTCATTGGGACCGGCACAATTCCCGAGCGTTGTGGCTGTGCGGGTACAATGTGGCGCTGGCAGGCCTGATTTACTTGAGTGCCAGTGGACGATTGTATCATGTGGACTTGTCTGTTCACACCCAATTGTACGAGCTGTCGAAGGAACTGGATGATTCTGTTCGGATGTTGTCTTATTCGGCAATGTCGAAGGATGCCATCACACGAAATGAGCCATGTAGGCAACATGAAACTAACTTTTGGACCACGTATTGGGAGGAACAGGACAAATTGGAGCAGCGGATCGAAGAGGATTTCCGAGTGAAGAATGCAAAGGAAACAGCAACCAAAGAACGGGTCAACATAAATGCGACCCGAAGGCTCGCTGCCGACTTTTTTAAAGCATTATAACGTCGCTTAATATATATGCATTTGTCCAAAGAATATGCTTTGCTCCTAAATTTCGGTGGAGCACGGTATGTTGATGATACATGGTTACTGTACATTTATTAGCTACTTTGACAGGGCATTCCAAGCTTCTTGTTGTACCAATGAAGAAGCATGCATCATCTGCTGGGTAACGGTGCCTAGGTTTTCCGCACTAGTGAGAATTAATAGATTGGCCACGTACCTCCATTGAACTGAGCGGGTATGAGAAGCCAGGGTGAAGCCATGGTTTGCAAGCTGGCTGATTTCGTTCCACGAATCGAGAAATGGAGCGCAAGCAACTGTGAGGATCATCAGCAGCTGGCTCGACTGAGTCTGGCTGGCAAGGGAGAGAATGGCCTTTGCATAGTCATTCTGGTTGCTTACAGTAGCACCCTCAATCATCCTTGTCGTGGCGGAATCCCAGTGAAGGAGTACCACAATCATCCACAGGATGCGTATATTCTTATGCGCATGGGTAGAACAGATAGTGTCGTAACGGTCTCGTAGGTCACGTGAATCGTCAAGTATAAATATAAGCCCAATGGCCGCCAGGAGATGTCCTTCAGAATCCATTCGGGTAGCGTTCATGATATCTTTGTAGCCGCGGGCGGCAGCATCAAAATTATTGTTAGCATGGGCCAACACAGTATGCAAGTGTGTGAAGCGTAGGGGAGTGCACTCAAGATATGGCGTGTAGTATTGAAGGGTGGCTTGATATTGCTGCCAATTGTTGAGGGCGGCTAGGCAGGCGAGGTGGCAGTAGCATGCAGTGGCCAGAGTAGTGGTTAGAAAGGATGCATGTCGGGGGTCTTTAGGGATGACAGTTTGTGAAAGTTCTGAAATTAGTCCAGTGAGTATCTGGATCGTTTGCTCAAGAATGGCCGCCGGGTCATTAGCATTGTTGGTCATGAGTCCAATAGCAAAAGATAGCTTGATCCACCAATCGACTTCTGGAATGGAGAGCCAATGCACTTTCAGCGGGCCCTGAGAATGCACGATTTCTGAATGGGGATAGGACGATCTGCATCGGTCCAGCCGAGCAATTGCATTTTTGACACTGTCGAAACTGTCCATCCGCTTTAGCCCGATCAGAACCAACCCCAGACTGGCCATGATTTCACATGCCTTGGATCCGGGGTCGTTAGTGTCAACCACCCTAGTTAGATAATCCTCCGACTTTGTTAGCTCATCCCGGCGTAGACACTCGTATCCTTGGCAGATAAAGTTTAAGGGTCCTGCAGCTTCGTCATATGTTTTGGTAACCATTGTTCGATAGGCTCTCAAGCCAGAAACAAGCTGCAGGTCGGAGTTGTCAAACGGACCGGCAGCTGTGATTAATTTGTCGAGCTTCTGAACCCCATGATTCAGCCTGCCTTGTTTGATCATAACCTTAGCCTCCAAAAACCCCAAGCGTATACCCTCGGCATGATATCTCCCCGACCCTGCAAATACCTGGCCCTGGCCGATAACGTCTATGCAATAATCGTAACTCTCGGTCTCGTCTATCAGCACTTCCGCCAGACGGATGGCGGTGTCTACGCGGACCTTTACCCCGGTCAACTCGCTTCTCTTGAGCACCCGGTCCAGACACCGCACCGCATTTGTAACAAAAGCCTTTGAAACTGTCTCATCGTTGGTGTGTTTTGCAGCGTTCAAGAAGTGTTCCGCACTCCACTGCAGCACCAGACGTTCGCCGTCTTCGTCATCTTGCTCGAACATGTCGCAGCGTCTTTTATAATCACACTCCGCCTACCACTGACTGCAACTTTGACACCCACACAACGAAGTCGTGCTCCTTTTAAGATGAGTGTGAAGTGAACGTTGCGAAAGTGTCGTGCATATGGGGATGGGACACCCACACAACACCAAAAAAAAAAAAAAAAAAAAAAAAAAAAATTAACCTATTCCTACGAGCCCAAACAATTGTACATACAGAGATGCCATGATGCTCTGAGCAATTGAACTTGATCTTCGAATGACTGCACAGTATTTTAGCCCAGGCCTCATCACAAATTAAAGAGCCAAGCAATGGAAATTAGTATTGAAAAACAATGTTCCACACGAATCGCACTAGCGAGAGCATCTTTCTCGACACAACTCTATACCATTATCTCTAGCGTTACTAGAGAAATTGATTCCAGATAATAAAAAAAAAAAAAAAAAAA
>JAJMBO010000198.1:0-17907 GCA_030585065.1 Blastobotrys persicus
TGTTTTCGTCAACAGACGGCTCAGTAGTCGAGGCCAAGGGTTCCTCAACTGTTCTGGCACGTCTACTTGCTCTGGTTTCTCTTGAAAATGTCGTCGTGGGCTCCGTTTCGTTGGGGCCCTTTCTCGCCGGCATGATGTTTTCATGATAAAATTAATTAAAAATTAACTCGGAGTTAAGCGGACTTAAGCAAAGTAAATGTCAGATCTATGTCTAGGAAATTAAATTTTCAAGTAATCAGCGCTGTGGCGCAGCGGAAGCGCGCAGGGCTCATAACCCTGATGTCCTTGGATCGAAACCAAGCAGCGCTAATTACTTTTTTTTTGGCATTGAATGCCTACACTCACAATATTTTCCATGGATATTTGGCTTTTTTTGGAGGTTTTTTCTATCCATAGAATGCAAAGACCTGGAGATTCATATAAGTATGTGGGCATAGTGCTATGTATGCCCCTTCTTCAAGTATATATACACTACAATACATAAGCAGGTGGATCGATGAATCCGTCTTACTCCTGTACACACATATTCGACTAATAAGAAACTCACATTAACCAGGAGGATTCAGATGCGTTGACCTGTTCGTAATAAGCATTCACAAGTAAATGTTAAATCGGTTAGATTCTGAACATGACAGTTATTCCTTCTGTGAGAACGTATGGTGAAAATCATTTCGTATCGTACGATAAACTTCAGACTTTACTGAAGAAACCTTACGTAAATATCCAATTGATATAGGCATAGAAAATAGACCAAAGTGCACGCATGCCCACAATATTGTGTGATCGGAATTTTGTAGGCCTTAGGACGCATGGTTGCGACCTCCCCTCTAGAATCTGTAGCGCCAAACGAGTCTAAACCTGTGAGGAATAGGCAAGTTTTTGACCCATAGAGCTATTCTCCTTATGTGAAGGGAAGAATAGCGTTGTTGCATAGTGCCCTGCCTTCATCATCGGGTTACCGAACCGATATCACGTCGTAGCAATTAAAGCTTCTCTCCACATAACGTTATTTCTACCAATTGGACCGAAAGCATGACTATTGGAAAGCAAGGAAGTAAGGAGCTCCTGAGGAATGTTAAGAAGATCATTCCTCCTCTTCTAGACAAGTTTCACAAAGGCCAAGGTACGTTTGAGAGACGAAGAACGCTATGCTTTCTGCTAACAGAATTCAGCTGGACGAATTGCAGTAATTGGAGGGAGCGAAGAGTAAGACCTAATTAATATCCAATTGCCTCGAAAAATGACTGAGACTGTAATACAAGGTCTCAGAAGTTGTAGCAATTTTTTTATTCCATTGACTAACAGCTTTCGATGTAGTTACACTGGAGCACCATATTTCTCATGCATCGCATCTACTTTACTCGGAGCGGATATGTCACACATTATTTGTGAATACAGTGCGGGTCCCGTGATTAAATCCTACTCACCGAATCTCATGGTGCACCCGTACTTGTATTCTACCCGTACTATGCCCAAGGATGAAAAAATGGATACTATTTTAGAGCGGGTTGAAAGTATCCTCTCACGTGTTCACGTGATTGTTATTGGGCCAGGATTAGGTAGAGACGATCTCATGTTGCGACTGATTGAGAAGATTATACACAAGGCAAAGGAAAAGAAAATGCCAATTGTGATAGATGCTGACGGGCTATATCTGATTCAGCAAAATGTGGACATCATCAGGGGATATGATCATGCTGTATTGACTCCGAATGTTGTTGAGTTCAAGCGATTGGAGGATGCAGTAGGACAGAAATCTGATGGAAACCCAGATGAAGCCTGCAAAAGACTTGCCCACAACCTTGGTGTGGTCATCGTCCAAAAGGGACAGGAGGATCGCATCTCAAACGGAGAAGAGACGATTAAATGTGATGTCGAAGGAAGCAAGAAGCGAGTCTCGGGACAAGGCGATACGTTGAGCGGCACTATGAGCACTTTCTTAGCATGGAAGCTTGCTTACCAAAACAAACTGTGGGACCATCCTGATGACTTTAATGAAAAGGAATTGATGCTTCTGGCGGCATATGGGGCTTGCACCGTTACCAGATATGCCGCACATCTCACTTTTAAGGAAAAACATCGAGCAATGGTTACTTCAGATATATCCAACCACATTGGCCCAGCATATAGCAAGTTGTTTGATTGAATCTCCATTGGTGGTGCTGTAGATGAAAATAGCAACCCATTGAGACACTTTTCATCCAAAATATAGTTGACCAGTTTATATTTCTTTCAATGCTCAATTACTAGAATTAACGTACCTCTTTACTTTAGTTATTATTGTTATAAAATTAACAGTGGTGAAAGAGCCTCGAGCCGTTCTTAAACCTGATGACATAAACCTGTTGATCGACGCGCGCTGTACGTAAACCGCCGATCAGCTGGGATCGTACATTGCCAAAGCAATTATAAAAACAACACAGAAGGTTCTCTGTAGCTAAAGAACCATGTCATCTGAAGTTGAAGAGTTGCGCAAGGAGGTCGAGAGACTATCCAACCAGGTCAAGAAGAATTCAAAGGCAATTGTAGACACTGGTAGTCAGCTACTGCGCTTCCAAGTGGACAAGGAAAGGCGGAGTTTGAAGACGTTAAATTTGGATAGTGACAAGCCATCTAAAGTGTCGAATGCTGAATCGGACGATGAGAATGAGGATGATGAAAAGGATGATGCGCTTACGTCTGAAGATCTCGTGGAATTGGTCACTGAGCTTCAGGGCCAGCTTGATCTGTTGGATGAACGGTCGATCCGTCGAACTGCCAATGTATTAATAACTGCAGATGACGAGCGAATTGCTCCAGTTCCCGGAAGAGATGGAGGGTTCCCAGACGATGACCTCCCGGAAGGCGCTGAAGATGACCGTCCTGGAAAATTTCCAGCAACACTGGGTGAGTTCAAGAAAATATCGGATGACGTACTGAACTATTGGCTCCGATGGTACGAGCTGTTGCCGCCTGATGAGGCAGAGCTGCAAGACATACTGAGCAGGGCAGGTGCGTCAATTGAAGATCTGGGAATGGATAAGCTTCCTAAGAATGCCATTGGTGCATCGAAAGAAGAGACGGACAAAAACTACGACACATTGGCTCGTTACCTTGGCTTGCGAACTCGCAGAACTCCAAATGTTTGGTGAACATATAATAAGTATTTATGAATGAAGTATCGCCAACAAGATTAAGTTATTCATTTTGTTATACACCCCCTAAAATTCTGAATTGAAAAACAAACCGTCTTTCATATTAACTGTTTCTTATTACTGTTACTAGTATTCTATTTTTTTTTTTTTTTTTTTTTTTTTTTTTTTTTTTTTTGTTTTAGTGGCTCACTGAATAGGCATGTCTATCGCAGTCTGTATACAGATTAGTTCGTCAATTCCGCTGCTATCTTGTCCTCTTCTTCTTTAACAATCTTCCACCATTCAAATCGCTTCCTGACGTATTTGTCAAGACTCCAGTTTCTCCACACATTTCGGCCGTATTTCGAATCATGCTTGACCTGTTGCTCGTCGTTTGTCAGCTCCGTCGCAATGCGCTCTCTGAAAAACTTGAGTTTGTAAGTAAACCTCCAAAGCTTATCCATAATGTGTGAACCGTAGGCGTTACAAGAAAGCTCAACAAACGATCCGGAAAGCATATTCAAAAGCTTTTTTCGTTGGATAATATCAACAGAAGGGACGAGACATTTCTCAAGAGTATGTGAGAACATAGAATGTTTTGCTACCGATATCAATTTCTCTTTGTCCATAGCCAGAAAACACTCCAGTGAGTACTGGCGGAATTTGGGATTACTATCCATCAAAGTTTGTAAAAGGAGGGCTCTATGCATTTCCTCAGACGTTGGCCAATCACCGTCTTTACCTTGTCCTAGGGTAGAGTTATTCAACTTGAGAATATTCTCCAAAAAGTTTTCCTTAGAATACTTTTGCGTTATTAGTTCCTCAACCTGATCCAGCTTATGGTTCCGCTGGGTGGCATTTTCAATTATACTTCGTGCCAGAGGAATATTGGAATTGATATAGATCTCCAGCTCAGGAATGAGTGTGTCTAGAATTTCTTGAACCTCGTCATACGAAAGCTTCTTCAATAAAGCTTGCACCACGAAATTACCTGCATCACGGCGTGCAAGTTTATCCATTCGGGAACTCATATACACTTTGTATAGACGTTGTACTGCCGGTAGCGGAAGATTAGGAATGACCGATTCGAAGAAATGCGATCCAACGGAATCAGAAAGGAGATATTCGACAAACGCCTGTTCCTTGGAATCTGCCTCTTCACCACTGCAAAAAATCAAACTAGCCAACGGACCAAGCTTCTTACCCTCTTTCTTTCGCCGCTTCTTGCTCTTTTTCTCGTCGTCTGCGGAAACCACCTTTTTTTCTACTTGAACGATAACTTGTACAACCGGTGATGCAACTTTATCGATAGCCATCTCCCGTGCAGAGGTTGTGTCCAATGAGTTTGCAAATTCCAAGACCAACGTATTAAGGGTTTCTTTGAACGAAGTTGGAACTTGGTACGATCGTTCGAAATCCTGGTTATCCTTAATGTAGATCATTTTTCGAGCTGCCTTAGACTTTTTTGACCTCAACACCGACCGAGATGTAGTAGATGGTAGTTGCTCACCCGCCAGAATCAAAAGAACGAGTCGAAGAACATGTGATGCATATGCATGGAATGGTAGTTCTCCCAGATCCGGTTTTAATTCATTAACCATGTTTAAGACGAGGCTCTCCATCGAAGAGGTGTCATCTTTACTATTCTCGTTAACCATCTCTCTCTCCACGAGCGCTGCGCTGCGTACCAGCAGAGTTTCAACACAATGAGATGAATACTTGTGTTTCGAAAGAGGCAAAAAATGGCCAACAAAGCTAGCAAAAATAGATCTTAATTGATCGTCATCTGCTGTTAAAATCAATCGCTCAATCAATTTAGAGCAAATCTGACTAGTGACTAATTTCAGCTCCTTCCCCTTTATTTCTTCAAACACACCATTTATAAACCCATTGCGCTCTTCTGGGCTTCCGAACCCATCAACAGCCATGGTCGATTCTGCCTGCTTGAAATATTCCAATTCTTGACGATCAACTAATCCGAAGAAAACACTTTCATTATTCCCATTGATCTTGTCACACTCGTCCTCATTTTCCTCAATATCATCCTCAATTTGAGCTGCTTCAGCCTCCTTCATTTCTTGATCCCTGCTTTCAGTATCTTTTTCATAATCTTCAGCAGTTTCAAAAACTTTCAGCTCAGCTGAATTGAAATCTTCTACGTCAAAATCATCCTCATCCTTATTTGGTCTGCGTCTATTCTTCCTAGAGGACAATTCGACCCTATCCTTCTTCTTTTTCTGAGCCTCTGCTCGTCTGCCACGGACTTTAGCTGCCTTAGGCATATTTTTGCAACCCTTTCCTAGTTCCACTTTTTTCAATTCAGCCTTTATCGTTTTATCTAAAATATTGTTGGGATATTGGGTTAGGTTTTAACATCCTAAAAGACCAACTGTATGCGGCGGTGCGACCCTCTAACTCAGGTTACTCGGCAGCGTGCAGCAAGTCTCCTTGTAGGAAGAGACATCTTGCAAGGAAGCGTCATAATTACCGGAGTAATGGACACTCTAGGAGGTTCTTCGGAAGGGTTTGTCCCCCCAAAGTATGTGTGAATAGCTCATTCCAATCAGACCTGTCTAACTATTTCTAGACCCCTAAAGATCGCAACAGGGGTGTGCGCTTTAACGTCTATACTAATATCCATTTTATCAATTTTTTTGCATTTCAAGAACTATCGAAAACCTATGGATCAACGGCTGATTGTTCGGGTTCAATTATTGTGAGTTGGCTTTTGATTCGCCAGATCTCTACTAATGTTACAGGTTACCTATATTCGCCGTTTCTAGTTGGTTAGGTTTGGTATCAGAGATTGGTAGCAGAGTTCTTGACCCACTGCGTGAGATATACGAAGTAAGCTAGTTTGCAATGGCTCCTGGGTTTGCGAATTTTTTTGCTAATTGCTTTAGGCTTTCGTCATTTATACCTTTTTTACCCTTCTTACAAACACTCTCGGTGGCGAAAGAGATATTATCATATCTACTAGTGGTAGATCACCGAAGAGCCATTTATTCCCTCTCAATTACTGTTGTCCGAAGGTTGATATTAGTGATCCATATACTTTCCTTGCGATAAAACGAGGAATCCTTCAGTATACCTGGATTAAACCAATATTGTGTCTTATCGAGATAATTCTAGAGACCAACGGATCCCTACATCAAAATAAGCTGGGGCTAAAATCCGGATATATGTGGGTGGGGATAACTTACAACATTTCGATCTCAATTTCCCTGTATTCGCTGGCACTTTTCTGGTACTTATTGTTGGACGATCTTGAACCATACCGACCTTTACCGAAGTTCCTCTGTATCAAAAGTGTCATTTTCTTCTCCTATTGGCAAGGGTTTTTACTGGCAGTCCTTGTATGGCTGGGGATAATTCCCGAATCGCCATCTAGCTCTGGGTCTAACAACATAGCTAGAGCGATTCAAAACAGTCTAATGTGTGTCGAGATGGTCTTTTTTGCTGTGGGAAATTGGTATGCCTTCAGTTACGAAGATTATGCAACAACGTCTCTTATTGGGTTTGCCCGGCTACCTGTTTTCTATGCCATCCGAGATGCCTTTGGAATTGTGGATTTAATGATTGATTTCAAATCGACATTTTGGGGTAATACATATGGTTACAGACAGCTGGATTCTGTCGAGTCGATGCTGGCCCATCCAGAGTCGCGATCGACTAGAGCTAGAATTTCAGAAGGACTAAGGTATCGCAATGGTGGTAGATCAAAATACTGGCTTCCCCAAAGCACTTTAAGCAAGCTGGGGCGAGCTAAATTAGAAGTGGATGCATTAAATCCCTTTTCTGACAATTCGCGCACTCACCTTCTTGCCAAAGGCAAGAGTTCCCTTCCTACGTATGGTACAGAATCGCCGGAATCCAACCACAGATCTTCCTCATCACTAGAAGAAGAATACTCAGAATCTTCATATAGAAGACAGAGTATAACTCTAGATGAATACGGGATTACTCAAGAAGAATTTGAAGAAGATGAGGCCTTATACTCGCAAGCTAGGAGACTCAAGTTTGGAGATTACAATTACCCCGTTATCACTGTCCGTGAATCTGTCCCTTACACTCCTATCATAGACCAGCTTAAAGCCCACAATGTTCCAACAACTATTCAGCAAGAATATGATGAGTTTGCTTTGCCAGGGGATAATGACTCGGAGAGCGACGATATTTTATAATGATCATTATTTCCTAACGTTTTTTTGCTAAATGAATATACTAATTATACCATTTGTATGTAGAAAATTTAAGGACTACAATATCTAAATACTTGCATTCTTTGTGGAAGCACCTAAAGATATACTAGTTTCCTGGAAGCAAGCTTGATAAATGCAATTCATAAATGGAAAACTATAAGGAATGGTTATGAACAATAATAATATATATACAGATGCGAGGAAAATGCGTAAACTTCATTACCTTCCACATTAGCTTCTTTTCATGTCGTCCATTTCCATTTCACGTCGTTCAAGTATCTCCTCAATCTCTCTTTCGTATTCACCGCTGGTCTTTCTAGGATTGAAGCGAAGCTTCTTCCTGATCATATCTCTCTTTCTCTGTTTACCAGAAAGTAAGGAGTTGCGTGAAATGTACCGAGGATCTTCAGGATTGTCACTGTTGCAACTAATGACACCAGAAATACCTGCAGTCATCTCAGTATCGTCTTCTTCTGGGTTGTCAAGCTGGAATGACGGTCTACCTTCGTTGCTCAGTTGTAACTCATAAGCAGCTTCCCTTTCCATTCGCCGCCACACGGCCCTATCCTGTTGCAATTCCTGAAAGATTTCCGTTTCTGTAGGCCGAATTTGCATCCTGACTATCTGAATAATCAAGTCAAACAAGCACGCACAGGCAGCTGCAACTAATATTGTTGTCCAAAAAGATAAGTCTCGGCCGAATCGTTGAAACAGGCCGTCTTCCACCATATAAATTTTTGATGGCTTCTGACTATAGATATAGGACAAAAACATATCCCAAACGAACCATCCACCAACAGAAATGATGATCACTGCCCAACAAATAACAGTGATCGTATACATTTCCACAAGCTGCAGTTTAATACAAATGACGATCAGAATAATGGTGAACGATATAGTACTCAATGAGTATAACGTATTATCCTTCAATGCGTAAAATCCATAAATATAATAACACATGAAAGATACAATCACACTTTGTGAGGCTGCAACAACCATCCACCCCAAGAATCGGATCAATCCAAACCCTTCATTTCTTTGGCCCTTTGTATATAGTTCAGGGACTGCAATTAGCGTTGTTGGGTTTAAGTCACGCTCACAAATACCAATACACAAGACAGGCAAACTTGTAAAAAGCGTGTTAAACATTGAGAGAGACCAGTTCTCATACATGCTTGTACCGGTGAACATTGTGTTGCGTTGATATATAGCCTGGGTAAGATAAAAGAAGAGCTCTTTGTAAAATGTGCCAAGAATATACTTGCAAATTCGAACATAATTCCATCGTCCATGGACAAGTAACAATTTCAACAGGAATCTAAACTGTGCAATCGAATAATCAGACGACCTCGCTGCTTGCAGACCCTCCTTTCCGGTAATACCAATACCAACATCTGCACTTTGAATCATCGCAATATCATTGGCGCCATCACCAATCGCCAGAGTAACAGCACTCTTTACTTTCTTGCGTACTGCCGTTACCATTGACGACTTTTGCGCCGGACTAGCTCGGCAGCATATGACAGAATCCGCCTTCACACCTAAGTCAATAAACAACGTCATGAGAGTCATGTCCTGTTCAATTTGGGAAAGAGTCAAACCGTCAACAACAATAACGCAATGTGCGACATTACCCCCATCTAAGGATAACATTGCTGCAGCCATTTTACCTGCCACATCACCTTCATCTGATCGTAGGACTACGACTGTGGAGTAGTCTTTAATTAGTCGACAAGAGTAGCCAATGTTAATTGCCGTTTCACGTTTATCACCAGTCAACATCCATAATCTGATGTTGGCCCGTCGTAGCTTATCAATCGCCTCTGGAACACCTTCTTGCAATTTGTCCTCGATCGCGGTTGCACCACAGAGCTCCAGGTTTTGTTCAATCATTTCACCAACCTTCTCGATCTTTTCCTGTCGATCAATCAAACTGGTTCTTGCGTCACGATAGAGTTTGTGCCAGTTGTCGTACTCATCCTTTGTTAGCCACCGATAGCTGTACATCAAAGTACGAAGGCCTTCAGTGGAAAATTCTTCAATGTGCTCGAGCGTTCGTTCCATGACATAGCTGTCATTCATAACTAGGTGATCGTCGATCTCAACAACAGGATTTGCCCTTCCAGGAGTAACTTCATCACTTTGAATAAAACTGGAGTCCTTGGATGTACGTCTGTCATTGAAGCCACTCTTGCTTCGCCTTTGATCAACAGAAAACCTTCCCTCAACACAATAATCACGGCTAGAGCGGCTATGTGCTTCACCATATTTCTTTTGGCGGGCCAACGACATTGATCGACGGGAGCTCTCAGCAATGTTTTCCATCTCCTCCTCATTGTTCACTCTGTTAAAGTAGTCGTCCAAAGAGGAGAGGGCTGCTTTCCTATCAATATTAATGCTTGGCCGGTTTGTCCCGCTTATACTTAGACGTGGAGCTGTCCCGCTCATGCTATTTCGAGCAATCACTAAATCTGCCTCGGCAGTTTTTCGCATCGCAGTCTGCTTGTTTAACTCTGTCGCCTTTTCCTTTGCGAGAGCCGCATTCTTCAATCTTTCCAGGATGATGTTGTCAGCACCCTTGCAAAACACTGCTATCCTGCCATCTGGGAACTTGACAACCACGGACATCCTCTTCCGCGCACTAGAGAATTCAATCGTTTCCAACAATTCATATGCTTCATCAACAGGTTCATTATCAAATCCATTTGGATAGGTTCGAATAGTGATTGAATGATGCTGCCGGTCAATCATAATATATCCCATATCCCGCGCCGCACAAACTAAGGCCTGCTCATCTGGCGAAGCTGATTGATAGTCGAGATCATCCAACTGAGGCTCACCAGCCGTTAAGGATTCTGATGTAGTAGTTTGGTCATGGTACGACGCATCATCGTTATCATCCGCCAACTCTTGAGCCTCTCTAGTGGCCTTTGTTTCTGGTAGACACCCATGACAGAGCGCAATGGATAAGAGGAATAACTTTGCTTTTTTTGCGTAGATTGTGTTTGGATAAAGCTGGAGAAACTGCAGTAGTTCTAAGGTGGACCTGGTATCCTGGATTTTTGTGGGATTCGCCGTAGACTTCCACGTGGAACTCTGAATACTGTGCTTCCCCATACTTATATTACTTGGTCGTCCTCTTAATTTCATAGACCCGCCAGTTGTACTCTTTCGTGGGAGGGCTGCCACTTGTCGGAATATATCGTCTATGCTCGGTCGTGGCGAGCCATCTTTTTGTAGCCTTAATGCACCATCGCTCGTCTGGTTTGTCACTTGCTGGTGCCTTCTTTCCGCAGTCGATGGAGTGTTTTCAATTGCTGAAGTTGACTCTGCGCGACGAATTTGTTTCTGCTTTTTCGTAGGCGTATTGGCCAAGACAACCCCTGGATTCATTTCAGAATTACTTTTTATCTTGTGGAAAAGCTTAGTAGACTCTTCATCGTTCTCCAGTTGGAGGTCTAAATCATGCAGCCAGGCGTGACCGCCAACGGTAAGCTTTCTGAAAAGCATCACGTTGTCAGTAAGGGTACCAGTTTTATCGGAGAATATATAGCTGACTTGGCCTAGTTCTTCGTTTATCGTAGCCGTCCTCGCTTCACAGGGCGTGTTTGACTCAGGATGATACATGTCAATATCCTGCTGCAACACAAGCATTTGTACCACCTTCACGATCTCCATGGAGACATAGAGAGACAGCGGAATCAAGGTATTGTACATGATGATAAATCCCATAAAGTTTGGCACAATTCCGACTTCTAGACCCTTTAAAAACCACATGTCACTGCCCGTTGAGTTGTAATAAAGCTTGCATGCGATTGTACAGAAAATTGACAACAGCAGCACAAAACAAACCATGAAGATGACGATGTTGTTTGCTTTCTTCTGAAGTCTTGGAGCCTTTGTTCGAGCATTCTGAATGGCATTCATGCGGATTTTTGTTTCCTCGCCGGTAAAAATAACCAAGCCCCACACATACGGTGTATTTCGAATAATGGAACCTCTGTATACAACATGGGAAGTTGAAAGAGGGTAAGTTTTTCCTTCAATAGTAGCCGTGGCTTCAAAGTTGTACAAATCTAGATTCGGATCCTCAGTATTGACTTGTGCTTGTATGCTTGCCATTTTTTCTGGTGTATCACACAATTCTGACATTTCAGGAAGGGCCTCGCGTGCCTTGAGGTTTGTTTCACCGTCTAGAGCCATGGTCTCGATATAAGTAACTCCGTTTTCCCCTTGGGAATGCAATAATATGATATCGGCAGGCACCCATTCATCTTGCTTCAGTCGAACAATTTCACCAACCTTGAGGTTCTGCCACTCTACTTGATCGTAAATCACTGGAGACCCAGAAGCTGAGTTGTCAGGATTTCGCTTGGCTACTTTGACTATCCGTGTGTTCTCAGACTTGTCTTGACGATGGCGACGCCAATCATCAAAGCCTTCTCTTCCCATGGAGATGCAAATAAAAACCATTAACGGCACAATTGTAGTGTAGTTACCAGTTGTAGACCATGAGGGTATCATTTGTAAAATAGACACAAACAGGAAATACCTAAACGCAGTTAGACTTGTGAGTCCCCAGATATGATAACAGTAAAACATAAAATCGACACTTACATGTTTGCCAATTTTGAAAACTGAGCGATTAGCTGTCGCGGTAGGAAGTTGTATGGTGTGTAGATAGACGACGTGATGAGGTTCGAACAGTATGGATGGTTGGATCTTTCGTCAATCAATATCGGCCGGTCATGAACCAATTCAATTGGAAGCGGCCGTCCATTTTTCGATGGCGGTAGTTTCTTCTTGCGTAAAATGAAATCTTTGACTTTGTAATACTTCTCCTTGATGTGTCGCTGCTTCAGCTTTTTAGACGCCCAGAAAGAATAATTTGGTAGCACCTCGGATGTATTCGACACATCATGGTTGGCCAATGACGATTCCTTGGACTTTTTTCTGTCATCCTCCTGTTCAGAAAAGATGGGTTCCTCTTGAATCTCTAAGTTATGAGGTCCAAATGACTGTGGCGACGCTTGCTCCATTTCAATAGGCGAGGGGGGTCCATCTGATCGCTGGATATTGCGGGTGAACATTTGTGTTCTCAACGAATACCCCCGATTACGTTGACTTCGACCGCTCTGGACATCCTGGTTAGTAGTAGTGACTGAGCTTGCTTTGGGCGAGTTATCATCCTCTGTGCCCATCTCTCGCAAAATAAATTAGTTCCTAGCTGTTGTGAAGTTCTGACGTCTGTTAGCACTATTTACCCGGGGGCAGGTCACTCAACAAAACTTGCAGTTTGAAAACGAGGGGAATATGATTAAACTTCCACTGATAAATTGGACAATAAATAAAGTGAACGACTGTTCAGACCAAGCGTCTTGGGTCCGAAAAATGCGCTTTGTTCAAGAAAGAAAAAAAAAAAAAAAAGGTATCTATCCAGACGAGAGAGGTGGTGATGTCGATAGCACAGTGCGTGTATATAGGAGTGTGGGTGTCTCAATGCAACCACCACACCTGCGCGCACCCCGTGTCTGAAGTAAGCAGTAAAAGAAAAAAATTAGACCAAAAAAGGACAAGAAAGCAAATTGAAAATCTAGCAGGTATTTATTGGTGAATTTTATTCAATGAACGAAAATAACCGGCCAAAATGATTTTTGGCCATTTTTCCTCCCCAAAAACTTCGTCTTTGAATTTTTCCTGCTTATGTAATCAAATCTAAGCCACGATTAATGCAACAGCCCGCGTGGGGCTCATCGCAGTTGTGATACGGCGAGGCTCGTTCCTGAGGTCGGGACAGGCCGAGGAAGGGATGGTTGGTTTTTTTTTGTTATTGTTTTTTGTCCTCGTGTTATGTGACAGGGATAGGTTAGGGGGATGGGTAGAGGGGTGTGTTGATATATATATATATATATATATATATATAGCTATATATATAGAGCTTGCCGTTTTTTGGACTGCCATAGCAAGCCCCGTCATCTGGGGTTTTATTAAAAGGCTGCATTATACCAAAAAAGAAAATTACGAGACACCGAGTGCCTGAACGCTTCAGTCTGTGTTTGGACTTTTAACTGTCAAAGGGGGAAGTGTGATAGAGCAGGTCAAAGTTGCCAAGCTTATGAATAATCAGACTGAACTGTGCCCAATGTTCTCAAGTTTTTATTTCCCTGGAGCAAGTGCTTGGGTCGAGCATGTACTGTTTATTATTGGGATATATATATAGCTACAGGTCCAAACTATTCGGTACTTGAGCGGAACCTTCATGAGGGCGAGACCAGATACAGATATTTGTTTCCATAATCCCTCATCATACATATAATAGACACTTCGTCAGTCCGATGTCATCAGATGTTTCGGAAGCTTCGTATCAGGGTCCGCGGCCGGAGCGAACCGTCGGAATAATGAGGATGAAAAGTTTTAGCTACGGATCACAATGTCGGAAATCATAGGACCTTCGGAAAAGCCGACATGGGTGACGAATGGCATGATTGAGAGAATGAGCGATCCACAAGAATCCAAACAACGGATATGGGTTTCAGTTGTTGAAGGAACAAAATAGATTGGTTGTACCGTGGTCGAGGTTTCGGGCATATGCACGTTTCACAAGTTCCACAGTCTTTGAGCCCTACGAGTACCCGAGCGAATCCGTTCCCCCGGCGGTGGCGATGAAGAGGAGATAATTAAGTTTCACAATCAACATGGCATCATATAGCTCAAGAACACAGCGGTTCGTCTAGTCGTGTCATTTTGATCACGGTAATGGAAAATGTGGAGAAATTTCGAGACGCATACGGAACTGCGGCTTTCGGGGCCTCTGTCGGGCAATCTAGGATCGGAAGTAAAAATTCCCTGTTTGGGACTGGGTACCGAAAAAAAAAAAAAAAGCACACCACTTACGGGACGCAGAAATGAGCCAATCTAGACAGAGGTATATTAGGTTATTCATGCCATTTATATAAATAGAGAGTGTTTGTCCCTGGTTTGTTCTTTCCCCAGGAGCTTTTTTAGATACACAGTTTCCTTAGCCCTACAACAATGCCCCTTACTCAGGATCAAATTGCCATTATCAAGGCCACAGTCCCCATACTTGAGGAGCGTGGTGATGAGATTACCAAACACTTCTATTCGAAGATGCTTAGCGAGAACAAGGAAGTTCAGCCATTTTTCAACGCTACCAACCAAAAGACCTTTGCTCAGCCAAAGGCCCTTGCTGGTGCGCTGTTGGCCTATGCTAGGCACATTGAAGATCTAGATGCGCTCGGGGGACTTGTAGAACGCATTGTGCAGAAACATTGTTCGCTCAATGTCTTGCCAGAGCACTATCCTATCGTTGGCAAGTATTTGTTGAACGCACTTGTCGAAGTCCTCGGAAAGGAGGTCGTTACTGATGCAGTTTTGGACGCTTGGGGTGCTGCCTACCAAGCGCTTGCCGACATTCTGATTGAAGCTGAGGGTAATGTGTATGATGCCAATGAACAGGCCAACGGTGGTTGGAGAGGCTACCGAGACTTCCGGGTTGCCAAGAAGGTGCCTGAGACTGAAAATGTCATTTCCTTCTACCTTAAGCCCGTCGACGGCAAGCCAGTTATCAAGCCACAGGCGGGACAATATTTGGGCTTCAAGTTTTCTTTGCCGTCGGGTGTTGTTTACACCAGACAATACTCCATTTCCCATGAGTTTGTGGATGATGAGCAGTATTATAGAATCTCCATCAAGCGAATCCCCGGCGGTATCATCTCCAAGTTCTTCCACGACGACGTCAAGGAGGGTGATATCATTCAAGTCACGCCACCGTACGGTGAGCTTATCCTCGATGAAAAGAACACTAGTGACGCCGTGGTCATGATTGGAGCCGGTATCGGTGTTACCCCGTTAGTTGCCATGACTCCAAGGGCCGTGGCCGCTGGCCGTGACGTTACGTTTATTCAATGCGACCATGACCGAGAACACCAGCCATTTGGACAGTTCTTTGAGGAGATGAAGCAAAAGCCAAATTTCCACTACAAGGGGTTCTATTCCAGGAAAACATCCGACATTCCCGCCGACTCTGTGAACGAGAGACTGAACAAGGACAACCTCAAGGCAGTGATGGACCAATTCAAGGGGGACACGGATATCTATCTCGTTGGACCACCACCCTTTATGCATGATGTTCGCAAGTACTTTGACGAGTTTGCCAACGACAAGTTCCACCTGCATTATGAGTTCTTTGGCCCAACCACTGAGTAGACGTGGTGTTTTGTATATAGCTATTGATTTATAATAATTTGACCGAGTTCCAACCAACCACAACAAATGCATCTTATTCTATGTGCCTGTTGACGCATACATGCAGCACATATATCAATACCAGTTGAGATGGGCATTGTACATCCAACCCACAGCTGTCAACATGCATGAACATGGAACAGGTTATAAGGGCAATTACAACTATCGACCTTCAGTACCTGCCTCCGGCAAGGCACGAAAGAAACCGCCTGATGGTCCGCCCAAAGCAATCCCCAATCAGAAGCCAAGTCAAGGCGCGCGGGGACTGAACCCAAAAGAGTAGGTAGACTTCCCCTTTTGGCTGCAACGGCGATCTTGCATTTGGTCTCGGTGTGGCATGACGGCGAAACACCAATGATTGATCATCGTCCCAAATGGTCTAATTAACCACTGAAACAAAAAGGCGCGTGAGCGCAAAAAAAAAAAAAAAAAAAAAAAGACGCCCCCTGAATTCTCACAAACGGAAACCATTCGCCGGTGTGACCGGAGAACAAACCTGTTGCCGATCAGTCACCACAACCACTGGGACGACCCGAAGAAAGAGCTGTGCAGCTGTCAGGTTTTTTTGAATATGTACAAGCAGGCGTAAGGTGCCCATCTCTGCAAAGACAACAATGGCCAACGCAAAGAACCTACCAGGATTTACCTTCATGTATGTTTCATGCAAATGCAGGCACGTCCTGGCAAGCAACCCCTGTGTGCTTACGATCCCCGTATTCCTGAGATGCCCCACCACTGGTGCCAGTCTGATACGATGACCGCGGAGACGTGGGCTTCGAAAAGTCTGTCAATTGGTTTTACTACAGGACGCTCTGGTGGAAAGGGAAAAAAAAAAAAAAAAAGGCCGGACTGAGATTTACGCGCGCCATCCCAACTGATCATAAGAAAAGGGAAAGCGAAGGATGGAGTTGGTTTTGGGACGCCAAAACGATGGATTTTATGGTGGGGGATGTAGTGGAGAAGACAGATCAGGGGCCTCCTACGGCTCCGGAGCCGTCCAAGAAGCCCAAGCGAGTGTCCAAATGGAAAGAGCGGAAAACGGCCGAGCGAAGACAGCAGCCCAAGGGGCGAGCGGAGGAGTTGGTCAATGATGGCAAGGAGATCAGTGACCGCGAGCGGATTCATTTGGAGAACCTGGATCGGATCAACAGCATGACGCTGGAGGAGTACGAGCAGGCTCAGGAGGAGTTGTTTGCCAACATGGACGTCAATGTTTTGCACAGTCTGCTCAGGCGTGCCGAGGCGAAAGAGGGTGGGATGGAGCTGTCAGAGGACGAGAAGCGACCAAACAAGCCCCAAGACGGAGAAAGGCCAGCGAACAAGCCCCAAGACGAAGAAAAGCAAGAGAACAATCAACAAGACGACGAGAAGCAAGAGAAAAGCCAGAAATCGCCCAAGGTGCACTTTTCAAAGCCCGACAGTGCAAAGATCGACCCAGACGATCCAGAGTTTCTGGACCGACTGAAGGAAAAGTACTTTCCGGACCTCGAAAGCGAGCCCGAGAAAATGGCGTGGATGAAACCTGTGGACGATGACCAAGAGTATAGCCCACAACAGAGCTCGCTGGCGCCATCTGAATTGCGGTTTGACTTTAAAGGCAACCTGATTCCTCCTAGACAGGCCCGGTCGGACGCCTACGTTGGTGCCGGCCTTCATCATCATGGAGATGCTCCCACAGCAGCCGGCTACACGGTAGCCGAGCTGGGCCACCTCGCCCGGAGCCAGGTGCCGGCCCAGCGCAACATTGCCATACAGACCCTGGGCAGAATCCTGTACCGTCTAGGAAAGGGCAAATATGGCCAAGAGATTGGGTCCGGGCTCTGGGGCGTCGTAGATTATTGCCACATCCTCGACACCATGCATGAGGCTGCCAACAGCAGCCACATGGCCGTCCGGGCCTATGCGGTCGAGGCCTTGTGGCTCTGGCAGCAGGGCGGCGCCTTCAGACCCGCAGTTTAACTACCTTAGCATTTATACCTTAATGAACAACAACCCGCATACATCCACACATGCATGCATGCACCGGCCGGTTGCCCGACACACCTTTTTGTGGCCATCACCACCCACTAACCACCGCGTTCAAGACACGCATGCAGGGCACCTGCTTACATCATAAATGAATGGAGAAGTAACCTGGCGCGATGCCCCTATGCATGCAACCTAACCGTTAGCCTGTGCAGCAAAACAAACGAATGAAACCTGTCCTGTCCATACATCTGGTACTGCTGTGCCAGACCCCTTTCTCCATATGTGTTTGGGGATGGGTCAAGTCCGTGCAATGCCTTTTACCTTGACCGGTTAGTGTATATGCATCATCATCATCATCA